>JAOTRI020110266.1:0-23760 GCA_028564885.2 Zoanthus sanctaehelenae | reverse complement strand
CAAAGGCAGCACTTTCTCCTCAATTATTTTAAGACCCTGAGTGGTGGTCCGGCCGGGAATCGAACCCGAGACCTCCCACACAACAGACTGGCACCTTACCAACTAGGCTAACCAGGCGGCGGTATCGCCATACTCCGTTCATGAGAACTTGAGACGATAAGAAACTAATTAACATTAATTGACAGAAACCAAGGTAAACAATATGTTTTGTGATTTCTCAACGGCAATGTTTTAATAGGCAGATTCCCTGAGGTTATGGTCAATATGTGCTCTGTTATATAGCAAATATCAATGAAGAAGAAAAATTAAGTTTTGAAAAATTGTTTATTATTCAAAGCTGTGTGTTCTGCACTTTTAATATCACACTAAAAACAATTAACTTCCGGTTTTGTTATTTACCTGTCAATGACATATTGTTGCCGCTGATCGCTTGGTTTCTAGGAAACAGCGCATTTTGTTCACGTGCATATGATGTATCTCGTCCAATAAGGGTAAAAAATAAACGGATTTGATAGTTGGAATACAAAATCTTTTTTTTCAAATACACGCATAAATAAAGAATACGAAACGATTATAAATAGGTGCTGAGAGAGGAAGCGAGCAGTTCAACAGCTTGTGAAACTCGCATCTTTGTTGTTCAATTGCGCAGCAATTTGGTGAAAACACAAGCGCGAAGAGGTCGCTATTCATGCAAGAACGAGTTTGATTTGTGGATTTCACTGACGAATATAACGAATCCATAATGACAATTCGGAAGCTTTTCACTCCTCACAACACATCCCTGAAGTTCAACTTTGTTAATTTAGGATAAACATAATTAAGCTTGTTTTAATTCTGTATATCGGTAAAATGAAGAGAATTAATTGCAAAAATCAAACTTTTGTGTTTTCAATGATGAATTTAGCATATGAAAAGTTCTTAAAAAATGACACAGACTGGGAAAACAGAGAGCAGTTATCAAATTACTTACAATATTTTTGCAGCACTTATGTTTCACATAGAAACTGCAAGAATATATTAATACGGTTAAGATCACATTTACTATATAGACAGTAACTGACGGCGAATATTTCAGTGCGTGACAATCCGGTGATAATGGGTCTAAATGGCACATAGTATTGGGGAAAGCTCTTAGGGGTAGAACTTACACACATAATCGGTCGATCAGTTAATCACTCTGTTCTTTACACTGATGCAACGTTCTAGAATCTACTGATGTTCATACACTACAAACAAGGGTTCAGAGGTTAAATTTGCGCTTCAATTTGCAAGTAAGGCATCAATTTTCTATTGAAAACAGTTTAATAGTTAAGCAATCATAAGACGGTATTTGTAAATAATACAACTTTAAATACACTCTAAGCAAAAAACCATTTCTGTTAAATCAGTCAGCTCTCTGACTTTCTCCATCAGTGAAATACATGCTTTTCATTTGAAGTATTTACAAAAGCAAACGATATACATTTTCGCAAATCTGACTTGCACACGTAATTCGCGATAAAGGGAACTCGTTTTTGATTCTGAGCTGGAAATGAAATAGACACGAAGCGCGCATGCTAAACATAACAAAGTTACATCTTAATTGTTTCTTTGACATTATGTAGAAGTATGCAGGTTGCGGGTTCGAATCCCGTCAATTTTTTCTGAGCATTAAAGACGAGTAACTCTTTCTTTCTAATGTTTCTTTGACAATAGAGTGCATTTCTTTGCATTATTTTGGCAAACACTAAAACAACTATCCCCCCACCCTCAGAGTCGGGGTCTCGGTATATCATTACTACTATTCACCCTTCTCCCCCCCCTTTGGAGATAGTTGTTAATCATAAACACTGTCTTGTAAAGGCTAAAATCATTAAGAGAAAAAACTAAAACACAAAAAAATTTGAAAATGGACATGAAATACTTAACCAAGACTTGCCATTAACATTTTAAAAATAGTCTATCGCTAAAATCCTAAAGTTTCAAAGTCATGTGCACGGCAAAATATGTCTAAATTCTTACAACTGATTATCACAATTCAATAGAAGCGGTTTGAAAGATTTTACTTTTCATTTTACAAAAACTATTTTACCGAATGAAGTATTTATTTCTCACCTACAAGTGTAATATGAAGCAAACAATTTATTATTATACGAAAAAAAAACCGGATCAAGTTTTTTATTTCACGTGCAAACAATTCGCGTCCCGTTAAAAAACAAATGTATGGAAAGTTAGCTTGGCTATGATAACTCGCTAGGCGGCTGACCCTTCTACCGGAAAAATTCTGCTACGTATAAACGTGGCTTTAGTTATATTTTCTTTCTCTACAATAGTAATAACAATAACAATGTTAGATCAAAGGCAGCACTTTCTCCTCAATTATCTTAAGACCCTGAGAGTTGGTCCGGCCGGGAGTCGAACCCAAGCCTTCCACACGATAGACTGCATGGTATCTTACAATCAAAAGGAACCTTAACATAAATGAGGTATATTTTGCAAAACGAAATAAAAACCAAACTGAATCCAAACTATTCCTTAATTCTTATAAGAAAATCCCGAATTAACCTGCACTATGACGAACAATGTCTTTAATAATTCGAATCAAACAATAATTATTGAGTTTGTTTGCCGGTTTTTAACTTATGGATCAATATTTTTTCTCTCAATCAAAAAATTGAGTCTAAGAACTATAAAAAGTGAACAGGCTCCCAATTATTAACTTGTTCTCAAAAAAGTCACGTAATTTGAGAAGCCTTTTTACTTTTTGCGAAATATATTGACCCACTAAAATGGTTGAACACATAGCCTAATTAACAAGTTTACAGTGGCCATGTTCCCATAAATACACTGGAACCATTGAAAAATGGCAGTTAAAATGCACATTATGTCGATAAATTACTGCCTGTACAGTTTGACATCTTCACTTTAAGCAACTTTCTCAAATTTGATAATCTAAAATACAGTTAAAGATTCACAAAAGGCGCTGAAAAAAAAACCACACTAAAACCCGATCAAACGCTCTTAAAAAGGACTTGAAGTCAAAGTCAGCAAAATATGACACGATATATATTCCTCATGTGGTGACCGAAATCTGCGCTCGTAGTTGCATGCAGAACGAAAATACCACTTTTGTTATAGGTCTAACGCAATGAAACTATATATGAACTACATGATTTTACTTGGTGTTTGGAAATCCTAACAAAGACCGGGAACTATATACAACCAAAAAATGTACATGTAAGAGTCCAGCCTGACACAAAAGACTGGAAATCACTATCAAAACTTTACATTTAAAGCTCAAGACGTCAGATTCGGAATAGAAATGTTACGTTTGCCTAGCTATTTACAGTGAGAAAAAACGAATTATCTTCTTAAACACCGAGAAAATGATTAACCACTTCACTAACCTCGCAGCTATCATTTTCACGGTCGTTCCCTAACGCTTGTTCAGCTTTCGAAACAGAAAAAAAAAATAATCAGAAATTAGCATTTTAGTCGATGTCCGGCAATGAAACAGCAATTTATAAAAAATCCAAAATAAATCACTGCCTACTTCTTTTTCCAAAGATGTAAGAAAACAAGTGAAGAATGGCAAACATTGCTCATGGCGGACCCAAGATTCTAATAACAAAACATTTAAAAGGAAAACCAAAATGTTTGGATAAAGAAAGTAATTATAGTAACAATATATTATGTGCGCGTCGTAACAAAATGAATATTCAAATTTCCCAAACCTATTTTTTAAAATAAACTGCAGGTAATTCGTCTTAATTAGAACGGGAACACATTTCCCGCTGTTTTCTGCCTAAGGAAAACTTTTTACCATGCATGCGAAAATTTGACGTTTTTCAACATTGAGTAACAATTTTTGCATCTTTTTTTAAGTTGATATTAAAGTTTCATTTTGAAATTAACAGCTATGAAAACAATAGCAAAAGAGTTACCTTCGCAACATAGAAAAAAAGATTTCTTAGGGAAAAATGTACTAAAAGTTGAAATTACCATATCATAGGTTAAAGTTTCCTAAATATGGCATGTTTTCAACGTTTTTTTAGGAATTCTGGAGCAGCATTATGGGCTTGTGAGTAAAGTTTTCTTTCCCTTCTTTTTAAGCATTTCTTTTTATGGCATTCAATGTATTGTTAAAACTTTAAAAATTTGTATTTTCGGTTATTATTTTTCAACTTAATGTTCATGTATCACTCATTATCGAGTACAGAGCAAGGCGAGCGATGAGTATCCAACTTAGTTTTATTTCTGGTTTCCTATACGGTTTCTGATTCGTTTTTAATTCAACCAGACTACAGTAAAAATAATGATTTTTCAAAATACTTTTAAACTTACTTTATTTGTTTATAAAAAAATCATTTAAAATGAATGTGAACATCATTTTGATTTGTTTATAATAAGAATTTTAAAGGCTTCAATGCTTTTGGTTTCAGTTTCAGGATTTACGTCTTTCAAAATGAAAATGTTTTCAAAATATTCTAACACCATTCATTATAACACCTCCTGTTGTTTGCCTCCAAAACTACAAAAAATCGGGCTTCCTCTTAATATAAGAGTGAAATCAAAACATTGTTCCTGTGATGTAATAGACCTAGAGATTTTACAGAGAATGTATGGTGAATTAACGGTTTTGCCACCGAGCTGTTGTGAGTATTTTGGAACTTCCACATCGTTTTAGAAACAGTTAGTGCAGAGTTAAAAATGTTCTGTTTGTCGGCTCAATTTTTTTTTCAATACTTTTAGACTAAAACCATAATTATAATTCTTCGCTCGCTACTTAAAGCTGTAGGCAAATGAAAGAAAGTCTCAACAATGACGTCAAGACAGACTAGTTTATCTATTATCAATTTCCGAAGGAAAAACACTTACATAGCCATTCTGTATGAAGCTTTTAAGCAGCTACAGAAATCATGTGGGTGAATCGGAAAGTATCATCAAAATCATTGAAAGAATACTAAACGCTATTGCTATAACGCTTCATAGCTCTTACCAGGAAAAAATTTGCTACATTTAGACAGCTACCAATAAAAAACAATTCCAAGTTAAGAGACACTATGATATCTGACGTCTTATCTTCTCGGCTAATATTCGTCATCGCAACACTGCCCTTCCTGAACAGCTTACCAGTAAAAATTGCAGAAACAGGAAACTTGGAGTATCTAGTCGGCATGGAGTATTGTACGGCCAGAGAAGCAACCAATAATAGCTAACAATAAGCTCTTATTATAACACAAAAAGTCGAATATAAAAAAAAGAAAAGTATATTATGAACAGTTATCCACCGAAATGCAGGTGATTATTGATTGTAATTTACCGAGCAGCGAATCGGAGAGATAAATATGAATCGCTAGGCACCGACACTAAAAGTATGTACGGAGGTGTAAAAATATTTAAGAAAAAGTAAAAAAAAATGAAAACGAGAAATTGAATTTACGTCCAATAATGAAAATTACACTGCAAAATGCAAAAAAAAAAAAAAAAAAAAAATAGCAAAATGCAGATGGGGTCATCATCAGTTTTATTTTCTTCAGAAACAATATTGAATAGACCTAAAATAGCTTTCGGTACATATTACAATAATTTTATTATTAAATTTTCAACATCTAATATTGAGTTTCTAGCATTCTGAGTGATTCACTCAATCTCAGTTATAAGCTCATAATTATACCGAATGACCATATATGGTATTAACTGTGTAAAGTGTTACCAAGCTGAAAAATGTCAATAAAATTTTGTTATTTTCAACTATCGAAGGGCTCGGAAAGCTCACGAAACTTATTAAACAACACATTTATTCCCGATTGTTGGATATGAGATGATTATCCCATATCCAACAAGGGCAAATGGAATAACTGTTAACTATATTCCAAATACCAAAGTTCATTTTTCTTGTGACCTAACTGGATGAGAGGACATCACGCATGCAGAACGTGAACAACTTGCGCTGTTTCCCGGCAACCAAGCGCTTAGCAGGTAGCATTGTGTTATCTACCAGTAAATAACAAAACCGGAAGTTAATTGTAATTCACCATAATTTCAAAGGTTCACAAAGCACAAGTTTGGATAATAAAAAAATATATATACATATTTAAAGCTACTTTTCGTTCTTTTTTGCCAGTAAATATAATTTATTACAATTCTGTTATTGGACTTAACTTTTACTAGGAAAATACAATGCTTGATCGACAGGGCAAAAAAAAAAAAGGACGAAATCTTCCAATGCCCCCATCAAAAGGCAAATGGTTTACCTTTAAGGGCAGACGTAGTTGGGGCAGTTGGTAAGATCTCAGCTTTCCAACCACAAGGTCTCCAGTTCAATCCCGACACTTTGCCGTGATTCGAAAATTTGTGTGACCTTCTTTTCCGCCTAAGCCAACTCAGCTTTCCATACTTCCAGGGTAGGTAAATGAGTACCAGCGTGTGCTGAGAGCTAACCTGCGATGGATTAGTGTCCCATCCGCTTAACACTACAGAAACCGGAGATAGGCACCGGCTCCACGGGCCACGAGGCTCGTAAAGGATTAAGCTAGCTTTAGCTAAGCTCAACATCGCCATAAGTAAAACCCGAAACAAGTTTTGAACGTTTGCCAATTGTCAGAATAAAAGAAATATCGTATGCCTCTTGCATTACCTAATAAGGAAATTTTCGAACAACGATGGATGATCAGTACTAATAAAATTATGTCGTCATCAACAATATAATTAAACAGGCTCAACTCCAAGAATCGGGTCATTTGATTATTGAAGAGGAGGAGATTTAAAAATTATTTTTAAAATTCTTGCAAAACAGGGAGCAAGGACAATAAATCGTCCAGCATACAGTAAAGAACTCGATGAAATCTACATATATCTATTGTATATCATATCATATATCACATCAAAACATAACATATTATATCCATAGTTAGATAAGCGTTGGCCAATGGTGTGAGTAAGAGATACAGTACGTCAGCTTCTTAACAATATCATATCATATCATATCATATCATATCATACCATATCATATCATATCATATCGTATCATACCATATCATAATCATATACCATTATTCAGTTTCACAAAATACAGATAAAAACTTAACAAATTTAGAATTTGTTGAAAAATAGATTAAAATGTGAAGAAAAAGGCAAGAAACAGATAAAAAAATATGTATAAACAAAAAAACATATTACTTACAGTTATCAATAAAAGTTTTATTCAAACTACTCAACTTCTTTGTAAGCAGATGTCAGCTACATATTCTTTAACGGTGAACTGGTCAGCAGTTTTGCCAAGGATTTACAATGTTAATGCAACTTAAACTCTTACCTTAATTTTATCAGTTTCCGCTAAAGCTTCGGTTACAGTGAAAGGAATTTTTTCAGGGACGGCACAGTTCTCCAACAGAACATCAATGTATTGAGTAAGTTCATCAATGCGGTTGTAACAGTCTTTCTGTTCTTTCTCACGGTTCAGTTTTTCCTGGATTATTTCAAGCTTTTCCACCGTCTCAGTTATTTCGTTACACTTGAGCATGACGTCGGCGCTTCTTGACGTGTTCCAAAACATTTTGCTGTATGTTTTGTACTCACACAATTTTGTAATTACCAACTGTACTTCTTGGAGGTTCACTTCAGCAGAAAGCCCTTCTTTATCAATTAACTTCCTTCCTTCCTGCACCGCCGCGTCTGAAGCTTGCAACCAGCCTTCGAGTGTCTGCTGTTCAGCAATAAGCTTCTTTAGAGCCTCGCATCTTTTACATAATAGATCATTCAGTTCCTTTCTTAACGCCCGAATTTCTTGAATTCGTTTTCCGGTTAGTTCCTTTCTGTTTGGCCGGCAAAGATTACAGAAACTTGTGTACTGTTCACACAATTTATTATAATCTTTCTCTTCTTCTTCAATGACGGGTTGAAGATCCCTGCATACTGTTAATTCATCTTCTGTCACTGACAAATCATCTTCCTCGATAACAGCCTGAATCGTAGGTTCTCTTATGTCCAGCAGATGACCTTGGTAATTGTTTCTAGCGTTTTGACAGTCCTGAAGAAATTTTTCCAAAATCTCAAGTTCTGATACCTCCGATCTAAGCCTCTGGTAAATGCCTAGATGCTCCTTGGTCAAAAGATGGATGCTGGTTTTCAAATTCACAAAAACGTCATCAGACTGAGTATTTAAAGTTTCAAGATTTTTTGATGCGTTTGATAAAAGTTCGCCAACAACTGCCATCGATTCAAGGTGAGACTTCGCGGTACTAACTTGACTAATGAATTCTGTATCTTCCTCTGACATTTCTTCGTTAGCAAGAAAGGTTTCAGTGTCACTAAGTTTTTTCTTGCAAGTTTTTAAACTATCCGAGATTTCATTCCGCTGGAACATCTCTGCATGCAAGCTCTTTTCTCTTAGTTTAAGTTGCTCTTGCTCGCACTGCAGAAAGTCAGACAGAGAATTTAACTCGTCTAACAAACTATTCTTATTGGGACCATCACTTAATTCGCTTGCTTTATCATGTAAGTGCTTGGTTTTTACAATTTTCTCATTGTTCAAGAGGCAAGTTTTCTGTACCTCTGATAATTTGTCTTCAAGAGATGCTGCTTTAGCAACAGAATGATTCCCAAGACACTCTTTTATTTTAGCTGCTTCGTAACTAAGTGTCTGCACTTCACTCCTCTCTGCCTCAAAAGCCTGCAACTTTTCAAAAGCAACTAACTTAAACTCATCCAACTGTTTCTGTAGTAAGCTAAGTCTGACTGTAGGATTGCATGACTCATTGCCTAATGTAGTTTCAGAAAGCCTCTCGCATTTTTTTGCTAAGGGTTCAAGTTTTTCTTGATACAGCTCAATTTTTGAGCAAAGTTCTTTTGCCATTTGAATATCATCTTCTACGTTAACGACGTTTGTTTCTGAAAGACGTTTTACGGCAGGTTCAAGCTCATTGATCTCGTTAAAACCATATTGCAGCTCTTGCTCAAGTTCTTTTCTGATCTGCTCAATCTCTTGCAGATCTTGTAATCTCATAGCGATTCTATGTTTCAGATCATCCCAGTTTTTGCATAGTTGAGAAACAAGTATTTTAGGTGATTCAACGTAACATTCCGTCGGCTCACCTGCACTGCAACTAGTTTTCTTTAACATTTCAACACGTACATCCCGCGACTCTATTTCCTGATAAATTCTCATAAGTTGTTGTACCTTCTCGCCGATGTTTTCTTCTACATAGATTGCTTCCTTAGGTAAAGCGGCTTCGTATATTGTTACCAGAGAACTAAGGTGCGCCATTTCTTGTTCAAAAGTAGCAATTTCGTCAACACGTTTTTCAACAGTTTCAACTTTTGAGTTTATTTCTGATAGTGTATCCTCCCAAAACTGTTGACTTTCATTTAGAGAAATTTTTATTCCTGATTTTGACCCTTCTTCTATTTTTGCAATAATCTTTTCCCCCTTTTCCTTCAAAGTTTGCAAATCGGATTCACATGAATCAAGTCTTGCTTTGTATTTGTGAAGATTCTCAAGCGAATTCTTGGCTTCGGTCATGTTAAACGAAAGCGTGATTACATTGTCAGCATTTTTCTTGACTTCATCAATTAAGTCTGAAAAACTTGTTAATTGTTTTTGGAATTCTGTGAATTCAGTTGCAAAAAACTCCATTTGTTTCTTCTTGTCATTTATGTTGTGAAAAGCTTTCTTCCATTTCTCCAAAACATTTTTAAGAGTCTCCATGACAGTTGGTTGTAATTTTTCTGAATGTAGAGCCAAAATACCGCATGCGTTAGTGAGATCTTTTAAAAGTGATTGTTGTGTTTCAATTTCACAAATAAGATCTGCGTGTTGTTTGATGTCAGCATACACTTTATTCATGTTTGAAGAAAATGTTATTTCTGCCTGGCTTAGTTCTTCAAAACTTTCAAGCACTTTATAGCAATGCAGCAACCTATCCTCGTAAACATGTTTGTCCTCAATAAATGTTTTAACCTTTAATTGTTTCTGACCTATACTTTCATTAAGTTCACTCCATAACTTTTCTAGCAAAGAAAACTGATCTTTAAGGCCAGAATTCTCAGCCTCAGAAGCTAAATCCAAAATCGATTTATCTGCCAAGATCGACTGTACTTGAGGAGTAAAGTTTCCTATTTCAGTAGAAAGGTTTTCTAGTTTTGTTAAACTTTCAATTGCAAGTGTCTCGTCACTCAACCACTCTGCTCCACTGTTAACAAAGTCCAACGCATCAGAAACCCATCGCAGTGTTTGCTCCAGTTGTTGTCCCTTTTCACTTAATTCATGAATTTTAGTTTTCAATTCTTTCACTTTGTCTTCGACAATGTCAAGATTAAGAAACTTTTGTTCAATTCTAACTAATTTATCCTTGAAGACCTGAGAATCTTTGATGTTATCTCGAAACCTGAAAAACTCTTCTCTTTTGTCCACCTGCTCTTTTTCTAAACACTGAAGTTTTTCTAATTTTTCTTCCAGTTTAACATTAAAACAATTTTCTTCAGAAAATATACTCTTTAATTCGATTTCCTTTTTTTCGCACCAAAAATCATAATCCTCAATTTGTTTCTCAATATCTGATCTTTTTGCGCAAATATTTTCAATAGTCAAGATTTTTGATGCCATAGAGCTTAAAAGGCCTTCCAAATTGCTGTTTACATTATCAAGCTCAGTCTCAAGAGCCCGTTTCAGTACTGGAGAGACCTTCTCCAATGTTTCACTGACCTTCTTGTTGGCTTCGTTGATATCGGCAATCTTAAATCCTATTTTAACTTCACAATCCTTGAGCAATGATAGATTGTTTTCAAGAGAGTGCTTGTCCTCAATCTCAGACATTTCTTCTTTCAATAAATCCCTTTGCTCTAACAACCACTTCTTACAAGACAATAAAAGAAGAGAAACACTTTTGATGGCAGCAACGCATTCCTCCAATTCTTCCAACTGCAATGAAGCAAGATGCTGAACGCCAAACAGTTTTGACTTTATAAAGGAAAGTTCCCGTTCTCGTGCTTCTCTATAAGTAGGTTCCGAATAACAAAGACTTTGTTGAACTTTTTCTTCAAGCAACTGCACAAATTCTTTATATGAAGAACATTCTGAACAAACATTTCTCAAGATTTCAGCTCTGTCTTCCATTTCAGTAGTTTCAGAAACTGATTCTAGTTTTAGAGAAAGTTCTTTCTCTGAATCACCCAGCCAATTCAAAGTATCCTCAACACTTTGTTCAATTTCTTTCTCTTCGACATAAGAGCGTTCTAAGTTGGAAAGACTCTGATTATGATCATTTTGCAATGAGTCCCAATTCTTCATTACTTCATCAAATTTTCTTTCAGCTTCTTGTTTTGTAGTTTCGTTGCTAATACTTGATAAGTTTTTCTTTTTCTCTTTTAAACGAAGAAAATGTTCCAAGTTGGCGTCAAATGCTTCAGCTTCCTTTTTCTTTTCCTGAATATACCCTTCAATCTCTGAACAATTAGAAAACTGAAGTGGGCCTTCACTTAATGAATCTTTCAGTCCTTTCATAACATCGTTACAATTTGTTATTTCATCTTCAAAAACCTTAAGGATTGCAGCTTGATGAAGAAACGATTGCAAATGCTTTTCAGTGAAGGAAGTTAGTTCGGCAAACTCGTGCTGCAGTTTTTCTTCATGGTTATCAAGAACTTCCTTTTCAGAACTATTTAGATTTTCTTTAAACTGTTCTGCTACTTCAAATATTTTACCAATATCTTTTCCACGCTCAGAATGTTCAGACTGTATTACTTTTAGTTTTTCTATTTGCTGAACAGGTCCTTCGAAAGTATCGTCTACCATTTGATTAACAAGTTCCTTTTGAGTGTCAAGCCAAGAACTAAAGTCTGAAGACAATTTCTCATACTGTATATGGCCAGCTAGAATTTGATTTAATTCTGCCAGCTTCAAAGTTGCCATGTCGCGGATGTCTTGGGTCTTTGTCTCTAGAGAAGATATTCGTATCGTTAAAATCGGATCTTCATTTTCTTTTGAGCTTGTTAATTCTTCACCTCCCATTTCACGGATGCTAGATAAGGAAGAGTCCTGTTCTTCAAGTTCAGCAAAAAATTGCTTTACTTTGCTTTTTGATTCATCTAATGATGACATACTTATATTATCTAAAGATATATTTAACACTTCTTCCTGAATTCGTCCAAGTTGTTGTCCACATTCGGACAGGTTACTTTGACATTCTGTCAATGTTTCAATCTTTTTTTGCAAAATATCTGCTTTCCCTCGCGTTTCTTCTTGCACTTCCTCCCATTTTGTTTCAACCGCTTGTATTTCTACAGCAAGAGCTTCTCTTTCAAATGATTTAAGTTTTGGAAGCATCTCAATACTCTTCTGAAGAACAAGTGCAAGAGGATTTTCTGATGCTGCCATTACAAGGTCTACATCTGTCACGTTTTTTAGCTGTTCTTCAAATGGCAAGGCATTGCTTACAGAAATGACCACTGCCTTTTCAATTATTTCCCTACAAACCTGTAAATTTTTCCCGAGAACTTTCTTTCCTTTAACAACTTCTTCGAGTCTCTCAACGTCTGATGCAACACTCTGTTTAAGATGTAAAAGCCTCATATTTATATCCCCTAATGCTGATTCCAACTTATCTTTGTCGGAGCCCTCCACAATTGCCGCTATGGAGTACCCTTGGTTTAAAACTGAGCTTAAACTGGTTTCCAGTAATTCCGTTTGAGAAAGTAACGCTTTTAGATGGCCTAGATCTGTCTCGGAAGTTTCAAGGTTTTCTTCTGAGTTTACGTCTTCTAGTTGCTTTCCTACATCGTCTATTGAATTCTCAAGTGTTTCTAAACTGGTATTGAACGTATTTAGTTTTTTAACATAATCACGAAGCCTTGTCTGTTTGGCTTCTAATATTTTTTCCACATTCTGAAACTCACTTCGAACTTCAATTGTTTGTGCCTCATCCTTTTCTTTCATCTCCTTGTCCTCGTTTTGCCATTCTAACATAAGCTTTTCTCCATTGTGTAATAAATTATAAATATGGGGTTTAAAATTTGAAACTTCCTCTTTTAGACTTTTAAATTCTTTCATTGCGTTTTCCATAACTTTCATTTCAATGCTATAAACATCTTCAGGCACTTTGCTCTTGATCTCTTCTAACCAAAGTCTAAACTGAGTAATTTCTGCATCAAACTTTAACTGATTATTTTCCAGGTCACTTCCTTGCCTTCCTTTTCTTCTTCTGCATCCGCGTGCTTTCTTTTCAAGATTTTCCCAACTTTGTTTCAATTGCTCTAAAAGCAGTACTTCGTTATCTAGGTTATCACGCATTTCGCCACGCTTAATTATCGATTCTACAAGTTTCACATTCGACTCAACCTCTTCCAAATCGTTTGACTCTTGTTCTTGATATTTGCATTCTAAGTTCTTTAATAGTTCGACGCATGCCGTTAAGTCATCAAAATGATTTTGGTTATCACTGGTTTTTCTAACAGGAGGATGTTTTTCTTCAAACTGCAATTCTTGGGCCACAATCGTATCATGAGTAGAAAAAGTTGTTTTGAGCTGTTCTTGACTGTTATGACTTGCGTTTACATTTTCCTCTTGTACAAACTTTGCACTTTCATAATCTTGTTCCTGAACAACTAGGCCCAGGAATTCTGTCATCTCTTTCTCTTTGTTTCTTGCCTGACTCTTTAAGTTTTTCCACTCTTCAACAATTCGTGTCACTTGATCATAGACAACTTGTTTCTCATCTTGTGGAAGTTTGCTTATCAGCTCTTTCCCCTTTGTTGTCACAGATGTAACGTCAGACTCATGCTCGGCAATTTCCCTACAAAGTTGTTTGTGCTTTAAAAGTTCTTCCTTTACAATAGCAACTTCTTTCCCATTTATGTTATCTGCCGCCACGACTTCTCCAGTTTGTTGCATCCACAGCACGCACTTTTCAAGTTCTTCGTAGTAGATAGCTTGCTGAGAAATACACTGTTCTAAATGAGTTCCATGCTCATCTGCCAGTCGCTGCACCCTGTTCCACTTTGTGGTTAAAGTTTGCAGTTTCTTGGTCATGTCATCCTTCTGTTCATCTGTAAGACCAACAGTAGATATTTTGCGCTCCAGGATATCACCCACTTGAAGACGCTGATGTTCTAGCTCCTGGCAAAGATTCTCCTGCCTCAAAATCTCGTCCATTTGTTTTTCTTCAGGGACAGAAAACATATCTATGTTTAAAGTAGCTTCAGCTTCTTCTAGCCAACTATTTACATTAGTGATGTCAGCCATAAAAGCCTCCCTTTCGAGCAATGCTTCCTGTATTTTCTCCGCTGCTATTGCTTGATGTGTGTGTACCTGCGATGTTTCTTCACCGACAGCTTGCACCTTTTCCCAAGTCACACGCAAATGTTGTAATCGCTCTTCTATGATATGCCTGTCTTTCTCTGGTACCCAAGCTAATAAACCATTTCCTAAGGTTACAATGTCTTTAAAAGTTAATGACAGTTCTTGAACCTCGCCGCTTTGACAAACAATATTTGACATTTCTTCCAAGCTTACCATACAAGATGTATACTTGTTATTAAATGTTTCCAACTCATTCACACAGTTAAGAATCTTCTCTTTTTGTTCATGGGCATTTTTGTTAGCTTTTTTCCATTGCTCTCCAAGGATCCTCATTTTGTCCAGGTAGTCTCTCTTTTTTGATGGCATCTTTTGTATGTAATCCTTGCCTTTTTCCCTTAGGTTTTTGATGAACTCTTTCTGCGTTTGCAGCTCAGCCATCAATGACTAAAAGCAATTAATAAAGCTTTGATAAATTGGTGGTAAGAGAAGGACAGAATAGTGGCAATTGCTTCCATTACAACAATATGAGCAAGGTCGACCTTAACAAATATTAACTCTCTTAGGAAAACTTTAGTATGTTCATATTAGTTATTAGAGTTAAATCTTAACGGTGATAACAGAACATAAATTAAATTAAACAAATGAAATTTAAGCCTAGAGTTTGAATGTCTCGGTTAATGCATTGTAGCATCTGATTTGTCTTGTTCTGATAGGAGTGCATGCGCATGATTGTCCTCAGGGCTATCCCTACCTTCCATGACCGAGATATCTTACACCCCCAAACTATTTCCGTTTCCTGAGAATGGAATGCCTGAAACATAAAGTAAATGAAAAGAAACTGTCTCAACCCGAGACATCTCTGAGGACCGAGATATCCCTAACACCAAAGATATCGCGTTCATGTGAACAGGCCTTTAAATAACTAAAGCGATTAAGGCAAACCTGGCAATTAGCAAGCTGTTCTTTCATCTCTTGAAGGTTGCCACTGACATAAAGTTCTATCAATGAGGCATCTACTTCACTAAGCAAATGCATACAGCTTTCCAATTGGGTTTCAAAATCTTGCTGATCCACCATAAGTCTAAGACATGCAAATTAATTAAATAAGTTATTCTACAAGTTTTTCGGCAAAATATTGTCCTATACGACAATAATTATTTTTACGATTATTTATGTATATTGACAGCTGTATAAATGCTTGTATATAGTGAAGTAAATATATTTATCATATAGATTAATCTCTTATCAAAAACTGATTAACTACCCATCAACCGTCTACCTAAACAGTAGGTAAGATACCAGTTTCACGTTCAGGATGATCGGGTTTAATTCCCGGCCGAACTAAAGGTTTTAAACAATCCAGGAGGTGCTGCTTTTGCTCCATCATTGGCAAATAATTGAACTCTCGCGTTATGTCAGATAGAAACCTTACACTCTAAGTCCAGGCTCTAATCAATCTACTGAAGGACTTACAAAATTAAAAGATTAAAATCTCCTGAGAGCGCTGTCAAGACGATAATAATAATATATATATCCAGCACAATGACTGGCTATTCTACAAAAAGGTCAATTTTATTTTGTCGTAGCCTACTAGCACAAAAAAGATGGCAGATCAAAACAGCAATGATTCTTGTACATCTTTTTTTGACCAATTAGTCAGGTTTTACTAAAACTAAATAATAAAACTCTCGGCTTCACCGACTCTGACTTTGATAAGCCTGCATTCGGTTTATGTCATGGGCCAAGAAAAGAAACAATCATTATTCTATACTTGAATTTTCTGTTTACCTGACTAGCTTTTCCTGTTTAGACACAGCTTTCTTGATAACTGATGAATGGAGATCTTGTAAGCTTGTTAACTGAGATTTCAAAAGCTGCTTGTCCTCTTCTGAGGCTCTTTCCACAATCATACATCCCTCGGACTTCAATAGTTCGATTCGTGACTGGTGGTCCTCTAGATCGTCACAAAGAGACTACAAAAAAGGATATTTTATTGCTGTCAGGGCTTGACACTAATTGATCTAAGTAAAAACACAACACTTCTAAGTTTGACAAACATGTTTCGACACTTCTAGTGTCATCTTCAGTGTTACAAACGAAATGAAAATTACTCAATATAAGTGCTAAAAACGAATAAATTATACTGACAATAATGTTATCTTACAAAAGAAATGAAAATCGTTTAATATAAGTACTGAAATGTAATGAAAAATTAAAATGGCAATAGAGATGGAGGCAAAGACAAATAAAGAAATTTTATAGATAGTTTTAAATTTGCATATTTAACTTGAGCATCGAGAGAAGGGTTTCCAAATTTAATGTGGATGGCTTCTTTAATCTTGTTGCGGCATAATCTAAAATTCTAAAACAGTGAACAGAACACTAACTTTTCAACTTGCCTATCTAGTGGAAAGAGGTATTTTGATGTTACTAGCCAAAGGCTTTATTTCAAGTCAAGTTTTATATTTCTTCGATGTCCTCCTTGAAAAATAGAAACTAGCTCAATCAATTTCATCTTGTTTACTATTAATATAAATATAAAAAATATTCCAGCCAGAAACGAATTTCTACTAGTCAGTGACAAGTTGGCTAGGTTTAACGTCGAGTCCTGGTCACTTGCTTAGCTCAAAGAAATTGGGGAACATTGAACATATTACAAAAAAGCAAAACCCAGTCATTTGAACAGCTCCCTATTTTCGGACTTCAAACAGGGGTTTGATTCCCATATGGAACTCAGATTTTTTCTGAGTTCTTTTTTTCCGCATGTATCTTTCGTATAACAAAAAAGCAATATAATTATATTGAGATTACATTGGGTAGATCAGCGAAGTCTACAAATGTTTTGGTATTGATCTTTAAACTGTTATATTCTTATATTTGTATCATGGATATATTCATGAATATGAGCATGTTACTACTTTCAAAAAGTTCTGTAGATAGAAAGACATAGCCAAAAAGTATAATAATATTTCTAGAGTTTACGAGGAGTAAAAAAAAAGAATTTTCTAACGTTTTGACAAAAAGGTGTAATATAAAAATACATTTCTTGTGTATGTGAGTTGAGTAAAGTGAAGTATACCTAGAATGCAACATAGAAGTTTAACTGTTTAATATGCTTTAAAAACGCAACCTGCTAATGTATCAAGTACCCAGGTGGCTGAGGCTAACTAAATCGAAGGTAGCCGCCTTCTAATGAAACCAATGGATGTTACTGATGTTAAAGATGATGAAGATGATTCTGTTGTTGACGACGACGATGATGAAGACGATGATCATAATGAAAGTGATGGTGAACGTGATGATATAAATAATAATAATTATTATGATCGTGGTGTTATGTTTATGGTGATAGTGATTATCCTTGTAAGTATGCGGCAGTTTAAAGCATTTTCAAGAAAGAACTCTGAACATCGATTTTCGATTAAGCATGGCAATCTCTCTAAGCGTATGAAGGCAATACAAAAGAATACCTTAACATCTGTGAGTTGCTTTTCCAATACTTTAAGATCTGTAGTTCCAATAATATCTGCATCGAGAGTTATCTCAGCATTTCTCAAGTTCGTAAGTCTATCATCTACTTCTCTCATAAAGTCAGTTAATGCGACAATATCCTTCTCTATCATGTGACTCTTTGCTTCAATCTTGGATTTAACAACAGCCCAACGATCTTTCAGACCTTTAACTTTTCCTTCGACAACCAACTTGCCTCCACCACTGCACTTCTCCATCAATTTCAAGCTTTTATTTTCTAGCTCTGTAAGCTGATCGATCCGACTATCAAAGCTACTTGACAAAGCCTTAAAAACAAGAAAAGCGTATGTCGGTTAACTTCGTAGTTTACATTATACTACAGTTTTATATTACATCTCCTCGCTCTCGTGGATGATACTGCTTGGCACAATAACTAAGGTATCTACATTTTAACCAAAATATCAGCATTTCGATCCCTTACACGGCTAAGATCTAAAAGTTTGTGCGACCTTAAGCTTTCCATCCTTCCGGGTTTGGTACATCAATACGTATTAGTAGCAACACATGATAATACGTACATAACGCAATACGTAAATTTCAAGTTTAATTTTTCATGTTCAATTTATTTGCCATATACAAAATATTATAATTGTTAAATACAATATTATGAAAACGTAAAGAGTGCACATGGCGAGGAAGCTCATAAAGAAACCACTGGGCCTATAACCTTTGAGCTACTTTAGCTAACTAACTTAAACAAGCATGGGATGGATTAATGTCCCGTCCAAGGGAATCAAAGACTCTCATCTGAATGCTTGGAAAAAAAAGAAAGAAAGTTATAATGCTAATATTTCGAAATAATTGACGAAGAAACAGTTCCTAACAGTAATCAAAAAATCTATAAACGTCTTTAAAAAAAGTCTAGCACTTACGCTTGACTTTAAAAATCTAATCTTTAGTTTCATTATACGTTTTAAAATCTATCTCTTTTATCTTTGAAATGGTCCAGCAATGATAAGTCAGCACACCTATGATTAGAAGAATTATATCAAAGATTTGAGAACACTCCTTTCTAATGAGGTTTATGGTTTCAGGATGGGAAAACATAAAAATAGATAATCAAAAAACAAGAATTGAATAAATGTATAATGCCAATAGTGTGTGTTTTATAAAAGATTCATAACAAGCAAATGGTACAGGTTTTCAGAAATAACTTAGGGAATTTCAATCAGAATAACAACTTTCAAAGTTTCCAAGTTATTGTTAATAAAAGTTTCAATCCCTAAAACATTATTAGGGAAATCAAATGTTATCGTAATTACAAAAAGCACAACGTTCTTCATAACTACTTAACAAGCGGAAAGCCTTGTGAAACTTACGACTCTTCTGTAATTGGTTCTGCCTAAATAGAATATATTTTCGTGGAGGTGTTAAAATGCCAGAGGGTAACCATTCCCGCAAGGCCTTGTTCAAAGGAGTGACTTATGGTTGTGGGTACCAGGTCGTGGGTACCTGGTCGTGGGTACCGATAACTTTTTATTACAAGCATAAACTTAACAGGCAGAGGGTTGCACTGAATGAGGATTTAATCTTTAACAAACATTAAATCCTGTTATTTGGTTGAAGACATATTTGTGACCCTGATTCGGGTAAGGGAATTACATCATCTGGGAATTTAACGAGTCCTGGGATGAAAAACTGATGTCGCACATTAGGGTTTCAGTGAGAATGGACATCAGACACAAATTTTGACTCACTCTACTTCAGTGTATCATAGTAGATCGTTTGTCCCCACTTACAATAACTAGGTCATTTGGTGGGCCAAGCATGCACCCACTAGATTTTAATTCTGAGCCACAACTGTAGCACACATTTACAAACGGGTGGTGGTGCTGCTATAAGCCGATGATAAGAGCTCCAAATTGCGATTTCGGCCTACACTGTAGCTGCTATTGTAACGGGTGGTATAACTGTAGCATTATTATAAATAAACGTTTGAAATAGAGTTACATTGCTCAAATAGTTTAAATTTGGGATAAACAATTGTTATCCACGACCCATAACCACAAGCCAATCCATTTCTCCAGCATACTGAAATAAAAGTATTTTGACGATTTTTAAAAGGTGTTCGGTAATTTTCAAAAAAATATTAATATTCTATAGTAAAATTATCGCTAAATCAGCACGTAATGTGCTGTAAAATTTGATTTGAGAAACCGTTTAATTTAAACGTGAGACGGAAAACGAAATTCTCGCCTTATCTGTAAATTGACGTAATCCTAATGTTAGATATTGGAGATAGAAATTATAACCAAACCTAAAAACAATTTAGAAAAACAAAGCTTTTGTCCAATTGTACCTTTAGTTTAGCGGACTGTTTTTGCAATCCGTTCAACCCCGATTCTTTACTCTCTTCAATCTCTTCAAGGCAAACCTCTGTGTAGTTCAACACATCTCCTAGTTTACTGAAAGTAGCTTCAAAATCAGACAAATTGGTTAATAAAACACGCAGAAAGTTTCCCTTTTCATGAACCAATCGTTGTACTGTTGACCAGGAATCATTGACAGTCTGGATTTCATGTTCGACACCTTCACAATTCGGGATTTTGCCACAAAGTTCCTGACCCTTGATGTTTACGAAGTCAAGTACAAGCTCCTGAATCAACATTTCTTCCCTCAGTTTCTTTTGGAAAAGAAATATGCACAAAGTTAATCTTTGTATAAATCCCCCTTTGGTGAAAGGAGAATAAGCAAAAAAAAGTCCCCTGCAGATTCAAACTGCTAACCTATCAAACTAATCAACAGCCGCTAGGTTGGACAACTTGGTGAGGTGCCAGTCTATCAAGCCGGAGGCCTGGGTTCTATTTACAGTGAAGCAACATTCAGGATATTGAAATAACTGCAGAGTCGGTGCTGTCTTTGACCGAATGTTTGCATATAGTTCAGCCTTCAGGTCTTTATGGGTAAGGAGGTTAAATTGTAGGCTCATTCTGAGCTGCTCTCTTAATCACTGAGAGCATTTATGGTTATTAATATATGTCAGTCGCTGTTGCAGATTATCTACTACCCCTGACAAGTACTTAATGCTTTAAAAATATTGCATATTAATATTATTATTATTATCATATTAATGGAGATATATATTTTAGAAAATGAAACAAAAAAATATTTTAACTAAAGGACACAGTACTATGAAGGGATTAAAGTGAACATATATAAGTTATTGATTGAATCTTCATTAAGGTTTCAACTAACTTACTGCTTTTCCATCCACTATTGTTATCATTATATTATCATTAGTATTATCATAATAATAATTATTATATTTATAATTATTATCATTATCACTGGACAAGTGCTCTATCCAATGAGCAACTACAACTCAAAGAGAGCAAGCTCATTAAACTGAACTCTTATGTGGCAAGCGTCCTGTATACTGCTAGAACAAGCACTGTACAAAACATTGTGAGTTGTAAAAAGTGAAATAAAGAAGATGAATTTTGAGCTCGGCAATCTATTGTGAAAGCGAATTCTTTTTTCGTCTATGGAGAAACCTACAATCTTTTACGGCATAGTAAAAATGAAACGTGTTTTGATACTTGCGTACCTCAATCTTGTCAGTTTCCAAACTCAGTGTTTCAAGATCAGCTGGGAACGAGTTTGCCCTCAAATCACAAATGGTTTCTGCGTCTCCTAACCACTCAAGAAGTTTATCTCTGTTCTCTTCATATTCCTGCCACTTTTGCAGCGACGCTTCCACACTGCTTTTAACCGATATAGTATCCTGGCAAAACTCGGCCCATTCTTCTTCTAGGTTGTTTAGTTGTGCCTCCAGTGATGACTTGCAGTTTCCACGGATCACCTGTAGCAGGATGTCACCCTTTGCGTACACCTCTCCTATCAGTAAATCATTTTTATCCATCTCTTCTATTAGCACCTACAGCAAAAGGTGAATAAATGGCTTTTAAAAAAAGAAAAAAAAAGAAACATTCCGTTCAGCCTTAAAATATTTTTTATTAAAACTAAAAGATGTTTAAGTAAAAATTATTATATATTCTTATTAAAAGCATGTTTTGGATCACTTATGTTTTCGTCAGTGCAACTAAATTCAGATTAGTAATTGAAGTATCTTTAGGTATTAGTAGAACTGACAATATCAAAGGTACTGCCAAAACATGTTTATAATAAAGAGTGTGATTTTTAACAACTGCATTACTCATTCATTCATTCATTCATTCATTCATTCATTCATTCATTCATTTATTCATTCATTTATTCCATTTTAACGAAATACAAAAACACTGTTATTAAATCTAGCCTGTAAATAGCTACATAAAATGTTGTATGCATTTTCTTGAACTTTGACGTGAATATATAATTTCAAAAATAAATATACTAAAACAAGAAAAATAAAGAAATAAATAAAAATTGTAAAACAGTTTGTCAAAGGTATCTATGTCTGATATCACATTTTCGTCATTTAATTAGAATTTACTTTGTAAAGTACCATTTATAAAAGGTAATTCACTTGGCAATGTAATATTGACAAAAATAGCCAGGTTCTTTTGATCCAGCCATTTTTCAACCACTCTTGCATAATGAGCTTGTTCAAATATTCCTGTTTTTATCTGTTTCATTCTGCGTTCTGTCATTACTATAAAATGGTAAATCTGTAAAAGCGAGCCTTGTCCGCCGTATTTGAAGTGTTTATGTGGACTAAAATACTTAAAAGATAATTGTAGTCATTTAAGTCCCTACAACGTTTTTTAAATCCAAAAGTAAATCATCTTTAAAAAATAAGCATCCAAGACAATTTTTTTTTGTCTAAACAAACCAAAATGTTTTTTACAAATGTTTAAAATTATCCTTCTTTTGGCATATTTATCGCCACTGGATACCATACAGATTAAAGAGCCCTGCCTCTTGTAGTATAGAAAAAGTGTTTGAAGAAGTGCGACCGCGAGATGGTGACACAAATATTGATAAATTTCATTGTAAAAGAAAAAGTTTAACTTTTTTCTTAATCTACGTCACGGATGGCAGGAGGATTTGATGTTGTAAATTTTTCTTGATTAAAAAATTTGTACAAAAAACCGTGTGGAAATCCTATAAAAAATTATGTACAATGTTAATTCGACCATTATTTGTGAGGTTTATTGTACCATTCTCACTGTTCTATTCCTAATACGAAATGTACATTGACTATCACCAATTACCCGTAATTTCTCGCTCATTCCCTCGAGACTAGCTTTGCTGTCGTTCAGTTCCTTGCAGCCTTCTAAAGTAGCTTTAGCAGGAAAAAACCACGCCCGCCATTCCTGTACAGCGGTATTATACTCATTGAACTGGTCCAAGACACACTCCAGGTCGTATTGTGCATCGGAGGTTTGGGCAAGACACTCTTCCAGTTTATTGTCAACCTCGTTAAGCATGGTCTGCGACGTTGTTTCGTTGTCTTGATCTTTCACGTCATCTTTGAGGTTGTCCAGTTTAGCTCGTTCAGACTGAAGCCCTTCTTGCAAAGACTGCATTAAAACATCAACATTTAGAACTACTCAATCGGGCTACCTGTAGTAGACTGAGTAAAGGTTTGGGCGTGCAATCTATCTACAGTCAAATCCCGATACTTCCAACCCCGATAAATCGAGTCCCGATAATTCGAAGTCCCCGCAAATTCGAGGTAAAACTCATTCCCCTTGGTTTTGCCCTAGTTTTGAGTAATTTTACCCCGGATAATTGGAAGCATGTAAGAAAGATTTTTATGGTGTACCAACGCTCACTTTATTGTTTCAACAAAGCTTTAGCTTTTCATTTGTTGATTGAGTATTTTTGTAGAACAAAGTAATCACGCACAATACTGGCGATAATTTACATTTTACAAGGATAAGGGATATCGACAGATCTCTAAATATATCTACAACAACAACAACAACTACAACTACTACTACTACTACTACTACTACTACTACTACTACTACTACTACTACTACTACTACTACTACTACTACTACTAC
>JAOTRI020110256.1:0-13097 GCA_028564885.2 Zoanthus sanctaehelenae | reverse complement strand
ATGACCGGACTTAGCATAACACGAACATCACTTTTCTTAAAAAATTTCTCCCACGTACTTTTACTGACCTTTTGTAGTCAGTGAAATGACCCTGGGTACGAGGTTGGTTATACCATACATATTCTCTATTACGCGGGGGTTTCTATAATGCCTCCTGCGGGGGCAATAAGCTGTGTGAAACACAATAAGACTTCTTTCGTTTTAATACTTTTATATTGTATTGCTTAGTTAATTTATGAGTTTAGTGAAATCTCTAGGCAAAACATTTTCTTAATATTTTCCTAATTTTTAACGAATTTGAGTATTTTGTTTTTATAAAGTTGTTCTTATTTAAAAAGCGTCTATATAACAACAAAGGCGGACCACTACCTTGTGTTTCTATTTTTAGTCTGACTCGGTTGCTCTTTTTTTATATTTGTTTACATTATTTTGCGAGGAAAGCGAAATCTCTTGTGGTCATATTATGTCGATCGTTCCCTGCTGCTTTTTTACTTTGAACTAACTCCAGTTAGTTTTGAAATAACAACCCAAGCCACTCAACTTCGTCGTCTGTTTGATCATAAAAAAAAATGATCATATGAAAGGCTTGTTTTCCCTTTCATCAAAGCTTTTTCCATTGCACATAAGAATTGTTCAAAAAGGGGGAAGTAAAAATACGATTCAGCTAGCGATAACTTATAAGTCTAGAGTTAAAAACGGATATTTTTATCTGTTTTTGGTGGTCTAGTGTGGACGGACGAAAACGCTATGAAAACGCTAGTATGGATGAAGATCTTTTTGCGTTTTCGATAAAATAAAATAAAACGTATTAACTGGTGGCCATGGCCTTTGCCGGTAACTCAACAGGTATGTTTACATTTCTCGGTTGGTTGTCAAGCTTTTGTGTTTGCTGTACGTGTACCTAATGTCGATCGGATTATATTAAGACTACACTGACCTTTGAATATTACGTCTTTCTCTCTCAAGTTCTGTTTGATCGGTACGTCAGTTATTGATGTTAAGTCATTCAAAACAATTATTCTAGTCTCAGTGAAGGTGAAACAAATGTTTTAACTTTCGTCCGGAAATTCGTTCATCAAAAGCTAGAAAAAAGTCACTCGAAGCTTGAAAATACTTTCCGAAACGTTGAAAAGCGAAAGCGATATTTTAAACTATAACGCGTAAAAAATTGGAATCTTTCCATTGTGTTCGCGCGTCCGTCTAGCTCCATAGACTGAAATTAGGAAGTTGACAAATTCGACTATCACTTCAGTTTTAGCGTTTTCAAAAATATCGGAAAGCATTCTTTTTTTTTCAAAAATATCTTAGTTATGGAATTTGAAATGAAAATGATCTTGGCCGCGGCCACACGCACACAGAACGGAAACCACAGTGTTTATCGTTTGGCCGTTTGTGTACTGTTGAATGTGATATTAATATTGTTTATTTGTGTTTGCATAGAAAGCATTACATCGGTTCGATAAAACCGACTCTACATTTGACATTGCTAACATTTTGAGAAAAATATCCGAAATTAGCTCAAGAAGTTTTAATAATTAAAACACATTTTCTTTAATTTTAAAGTCTCAGTCAGTTTTACGTAATATAAATATTTCCTATTTTCTAAGATTTTTTAAAAGTGGCTTGGTAAGATATCGGAAGAAATAGAATAAAAGTTTGATATCGAACTATGATCGAATGTGACACAACACACGCAAGTATTATAAATCCATGCTTGCTGAAAACTAAATGTTTGTGTTAATCGCTTCAGTTATCTTTACAAACATTCGTTCTTGTGGTTTATGATTAATCTTTCAAAAACATTGCCATTCAAAAAAAGAAAAGTCAACCTATTTTTAGGTCGTCATCGAAGTTGGCAAACATCGTCGAGCGAATCGGTATCCACCCACTGTATTGAAATAATCATAACAATAAGAATAACAAGGGCTAAATATAGCATCAGCCATGTTTAAAAGAGGAAATAGTTTGGGAACGACGCCATATTCGATTTCAAGAAACGGATTGCGGTACGCTTAGAAAGTATACAGTTCTAAATTAGCTGAACTTGCCCAGAGGTGCAAGTTGTAAGACTTCGGTGGACCGGTCAACCTGTTTCATTTGAAGACTTCGTTGCTGTTGATTGCTCAACTCACGAATTTCAGAAGAGAATTGCTGATAAACTTTGTTATAAGTTTGAATTCTACTGCCCTGAATTCTGATCTTTGTGGTTACAAACTTGAAATGGTTATAAACAACAAGGAGACCCAGAGAAAAAGAAGCGAATCAGTTAGACGGAATTCAATCGTTTTAACGCCAGATGTGTTGGATGAATATGCGAAGGAGGAATTAGAGGCGGCAATGTGTAAAAGACAATACGAACAGGCTTGTCGCTGTGTATTTGGTACACTTATTTCTCATTTTCCTGAGACAATTTCTCCGACTGACAGAACTGTTCGTACGAGATACAGGAGAGATCCCTGCCTCATAGCAATGGGATTTTTTAGTTGATTGCGAGATAATATCAGTACAACAAGGGATGAAAAACCATCCAGGTTGACAGAAATATCGAATCATCATGAAACAAAGAAAAGACCATTGTTTTAACACTTCATTCCTTTGCTAGAAACGCTCGATCAAGCCGCTTGAAATTGTTCGTAACGGTAATCTCGCCACAGGTTGAACTTCTTTAACTTTGGTTCTTTATATGGTAGAGTTGTTTATTGCAAACAATTAACGATTTACGGATCCCACTCAGCTCAGGCGACGTACGACCTAAGAACAATGATTACAAAAGGCAGTACTATTGTAAAATCTTCTGAATTTTTTAAGTAAAGAAAACACTGCACATATTTTTAAATTAGAAATTAAATGTTTCTGATATAAATTATCTTTAATTTAGAATTTTGCGTTACAAATTTGAAATAAAGATAGTTTGTATACAAATAAAGGGTTTTTAAATCCGAACAAAATCTTAAAATTATAAGTTTACTTGAAGTCTCGTTTCTCTTCTATAAAAATGTATTCTGCCAGTCATTGCTGCAATGAAGGTCAAAACGGCTTACAATTTCTCAAAAAGATTATTTTACGGTTTTATTTTATAATATTGATTTTAAAATTTCTGGTACTGTATTTAATAGTCACTAAAATTTTTATACAACTTGTAGGCAGAACTTTGAACTTCAGTCAAAACACAGCATCCTGCCTGCATTTTTATTTTGGCTTAATGATGCTATTTTAGAATCTCACTGATTTTCAAAGATATATTTTAATGATATGCCCCTGCCAAAACCGCCTAAGGGAAATTGCTAAATTATTGACCAGGAAAATACCAATATTTTTATAAGTCTTGATCACGTCTGACTCCGTTTAGTTAAGTATGCCTTTAGTATCATTAGGCTGGTGATTATAAATCCATTCCCGTTTTAATGAGTCCACCTAAATTATGCAATACCCTAAATAATTATCTTTGCTGGTGTTCAGGTTATATATCTACAAGTATTCCACTTTTCATTTTTAGCCTTGATTTGCATAAGAGAGTCGACTATAGATCGTGACAAGTGTATCCGAGTAGCTATAGTCATGTGATGTTTTGTCTAAAAACAGTTTAATAAACATTATTCAAAATATTTTACGGCCAGTCTGTACCGACTTCAGATCTGTTTCTAAAAGGTAATATTTAGGTATTTACTATATTCTAAAAATGAAAATACAACAGTCTGTATTTCAAGCGTCGGATTAAGCTATCAAATGCTGAAACTTTTCTACAGCCCCACTGAATGCCACTCCGGATCCAAATCCCAACAATTTTAAGTATATTTTTAGAAACGCACGCGGGCGGCGATTCATTATAATATCATTCAGTGACACAGTTTTAAACTCAGTAAGATTTTTACACACATACCGTATCAGTAAAAATCCACAACAATTGCTTTCAACTTAAAATGGTCCATTGTAAGCACGCTTAGCCACACGTATCATTTGAGCTATACACACTTGCGTTTAAAAAATATAGAATAGAATAGAATATAGATAGAAACGCGCATATCAAATGATGAACAAGCCGCTTTGAAATGAGAAAGTTATTGGTAATCAGGTATATTTTTATTGGATCGGATGTTTTAGATGGTTCATTAAAAAATAGTTTGTCTCGCCATTAAGATTCAGACCGATTAAAAAATAATATCAATGTAATATTGCTATGTTCGTACATGGTTCAAAACTCGCTCAACAAAATTAATGCTTAATTTTATAAACTTTATTCTTTTGTGGCTGGTTCAGTGGTTGTTCATGATCAGTAATTAAAGAAAAAATCATGCGATAGTCTGTAGTCTAATCTGCAGTGGCCAACTAAGACTTTTTTTTAATTGATAAAGGACAAGCCTCGATTTATTCTAAATTTGTCCTTATTTCTGCGAGCGGTTTGAAAAATATCGAAACAAAAATACAAGTCATTTAAAAACAGTGTTTATTGTTGGAGATGGAGGAACTTTTAGTATTGCATGAATGACGTGTTTCATTATGATTATATTTGAGACAACACTGTATATAGATATATACTAAGTTTGACGGCGGTGCTTCTGAGTTTTCGAACGTAAATTAAAAGATTGAGTAAGGTTTGAACTAGAAAAATGTTCACTTGTGTTCAGCCTGAGATTGTTCTTAATTTTTGGCCTCATTGTTTTTATAAAGTTGTTATTATAAAAGACTTAAGTTCTGTGTATTTAAATCGAGAATAATTTTTTTTGTCTTTGAAACTGTATTAGTATAGAAAACGTAATTGGCGTTGACTACATACAACGAAAATAAATAGTATGTGCCTGTGGTGTGCATGTGGTGTGCCTGTGGTGTACCTGCGAGTGCCGTGAGTCACGAAAAAACAGCGTGAATGAACATCAAAGACATCCGGCGCCAGGATAAAATGGTTGTATTGACTCTCCGCCTCGTATAAGCACCCTTCTCATTCAAACTTTCTCTGAACAAGAACATATGAACACTCCCTTCCTCAACTTGTAATAGTGTTTGTGTGTTTAGAGTAAACGGGAAATGGAGGAATGACTCTACCCAAAAATCAGTTTTATCTTGAACAAAAGTGTTTTTTATTACTCAGCACATATGAGGTTGCACACACGCGGTTCTTGCTCGACAAAACGAGGACATTTTGTTCTCTAGCTACGTTAACGTTAAGGATTACGTAATCTTCAACTCAGTATACGAGTAAAATATTGAATCAACAAAGTCGGTTATGCAATGTTGCTTGCTGTGTATAAAATAGAAAGTGTTTAAGCACTGTGATCAAATTAGCATTCGATCAGAAAAACCTAGTGTGACATTGTGACCTCAAGTAGTAAACAGTATAGATGAACAAGACCTTATTACACAGTGTGGAAATTTCGTTTTCAGATTTTAACGAAACTGTTGTCTTTGATTTCCGGTGCTTAGCAGGAAAGGAGCCAAATTATTGCTAAAACAATTCTTATTTTCCGTGCTTATTCAGTTTTTCCCAATTCTTTTACTTCTCAATTTCCTAAGTCTATATATTATTGGGCCACTTTTTGGTTCGGCTTACATTTAATTCTCTGCTTTGAATCTTTTATTTTGCACTTAAGAACTTTAAATTTTGTATATTTTCTGGACTGGGGTGAATTGGACTTCTGATCGCGCTAACTGACTAACTGGTGAGTGTGTCTGTTAACTGAAATTTGATCGTTACAACCCTGCAACTTCGTTATCATATCTAGGATTCTACAAATTCCAGCAAGAGTTTTAAGAACTGCAGAACGCTAATTAGTAACTTAAATGACATTATTTGCTGGTGCGTGTCTGCTATTTGACATTAACAATTAACAAAAACAATCTTCTTTCCTACAAGCAAGCTCAGTTTATTATCTTATTTTAATAAGTGTTTCTATAAATACCCGTAAAACTAATCAACAAATTGCAATTAAAATGACATTGTCTTTCAGCTACACGAGTAAAAACTATCGGTCATTTGGTGAACAAGCGTTAGCCGTGAACACAAATAAACAAATTTAGTTTTTTTAAGATTTTCAAAGAATATTTAAATTAGCAGTAGACAAATTTGAACCCTATAATGGCTATGTTGTCTTTTGTCAGCTCCAGGTTTGTTTGTTTGTGTCTGTTTTTTGGGCATTCATTAAAACTTCCAGTTATATAATTGTCCTCATAAAAAGAATGAACTCAAAAATAAAGCAGCTGTGTGCGAACTCTTTTTCTAAAGGCTCCTTCATATATGAACAAGTAAATTTAGCTGAAGCTTATTTATAAATTTTTTACCTGCAATTGCAACAGGCTAAATTTGTTATTAGTTCTAGATCTGTCGGTGGTTTGACTTATTTCTTTGTTTATCGAAAACAGTATTATTGAAATATCAGTGCAACTAATTTGTTACTGATACAGTAATTTTCACTTTTTTCTTCTCGTCAGTTGGAAAATACTCCCAGTTACCAATTATATGTTATTCTTCTGGTGTGTGGCTTTTTGTTACAGCTTGCATGGATTTGCAGCGCCATTTTTAAACCGTTACCATGGTAACCGTTACCATGGTAATGTTGAAGCTCATGAGTCAAGTCATGGTAAACTTTATTACAACTGCAAGGTATTACAGCCTTTTTTCAGAAAGAACCTGTTGTAATGTTGAAGCTCATGAGTCAAGTCATGGTAAACTTTATTACAACTATGCAAGGTATTTTAAAGCCTTTTTTCAGAAAGAACCTGTACATTTTTCGGAGGTTCATTGTTTTTATTTTTTGGTGATTTCAGCTTCAAATAATTGTTCTTAATTTTTTTCTTATCATAGCAATTAAAATTGAAAAAAAAACAAAAACAAAATAGAAACAGTCAAGGGATAGTCAAAATAATGCACCTCAGCTCAAAGTCAAAGCGAACCATCCTGTGTTGCTAAGTTAAATTTATGTTTTAGTTAATTAAATTTTTACAGAAAATATTTTCATTGATATTCGGAGCCTCAGCTTGAGATTGTTCTTAAATTGTTTTTAACTTTCGGCCAAATTGAGCTTCGTTGTTCTTACAACGTTCAGAAAAGATGACACAACATGAAAATTATAAACAGCTACACGATGACTTTGAAATCAAAACGAAATTGATTGTTTTTGCTGGCTCTAGATTCTCTACAAGAACCAGAGAAGCATCCGTTTTTTGCAAAAACAAGCCACAAGAAATTGGCCGCAGGATATTTTATTATTTTTATAGTCGCGCGTGTATCTCTTTACTACTGAAACGAAACTGGCTAAAAATATGAATGTTTTAATTTCCTGTTAGCACTATTATCTATTTAATGATAGATAAGATATTAATTGAATAAATAAAAATGGTAATGAAATGTTGAAGTTTTCCGAAACTAGAAGATCAAAGGTTATTCTTTCACAGCCGATTCAAATAACAATCTTTTTGTTATTCTCAGCTATAGCTGTGCCGCGCATAGAATTTTTGGAAATTTTAATTGAGATATATCTGTCTATCAATAAATAGCGGAAATCGCTCCTTCGCCAAAACAAAAATAGAAAAAAATAGAAGTGTTACATGCACAGTTGATTTTTAATTCTAACGCGAAAACTAACAAACAGGTTGTACGGATCGGTAATCTTAAAAGAATATTTTCAGTGTGGGGTAAGTAGATTGGAAGTAGATCACACTTTAGATCGATTGGAAGGATGTACACACTTCATGAAGTACCAGTCCTCCTAAAACACACTTACACCAAGATAGATTACAACATGCATTTCGTCTACTTGAGCAAAAAACAACAAAGAACAACCTTTTAAAGAATGACAAAGTACAACCCATTACATAACCACTGTACTGACGCCGATTGTTTTACTCATCACATCTAATTGGTTGGGAAAGGTTCATGGCAATAATTGAGGTTATGTCTTATTGGTCTATTCTATATTCATTTAATTTTAGCAACCGGAGTTTCCTTATTTTGCTAAGAAAATAATTTTAATGACAACAATCTAATCTAAATTTGCAGTTGATTCAATTTGTGTTTTTTTTATCAGTGTTTACGTTCTTGAAGCTGCCATCTCCCTCGCCGCCCGGCGCCCTTTTGCCAAAAAGAAGACATTAAAAAAGCGACACTACTATTGAGTTACTTTTAAAAAAATACAATCCTTACGAAGTGGAAAATTACAAAAAAAATAGTTCTATTTTTGTGTTAGGGATGGGTGTGTTATAGGAGAGGAGAAGGATCTTGAATAAAAGCACTCGGACCTTGACTTGAGTAATTACAGCATTTTCCTCTTCAACTGAAACAATATAAAATAAAGACACTTTTGTAGCGCGACATTGCACAAAGGACTGCTTAGAAAACTGAAATGCAGCTTCTGCGGAAGTTTTTAGCTCTGGGAGATTTTATCAATGTTGGCAAACTCGGAAATGACATCTTAAAGTGCTTATTGAGTTATTCTTGCATGCATTCTTTTCTAAATCAGTTATAGCCGGACCTTAAAACTAAAAAATGGAAATAGTTTTCAAAATTAAAATATTCGGGTCTTAAGTATCGAAAGAGCTTTCCTCTCAATAGCCCTTATGATGTGTAATGGCTGTGACAACCCGGCAATATTTCGCGTACTATTTTAAAATGATGATGAACTTGGCAATCAACAATGCACGCAAAGACTCACGGACAAGCGAGCCGACGACCTAATTAGAAAGTCAGTCATGCGAAAATCAATAACATTTCTATACGAATGAGTCGCTGCAGGCAAAGATATCTTAAAAACAAAGTATTTTGAATATTATATAATTACCGAGTCCCTTTAAGCAAAACTTACCATTTTTACTTCACGAATTTTTTTTTGCAGTTACTTTAAATTTCAAAAATAAAAGAAAAAAATTTGAAATTGATCGCTATAGTTTATCATTAGAATTAATTGCCAGGTTAAAGTTTACCAAAAAAATAACTCGGCAAAATCAAACAAACCAACATAATCTTTGTTCTAAAACGCGTTTTCTTGCTTGTTCTATATAGTTTCATTTATTATTAAAAGAATGTTGAAAATTTATCTAACATTTGCCAAGTATTTTTCATTTTTTCACCTAAGTGGCTTTGAGCTTCCTGTTTTAGAGATTCGTTTCTCAAGACTCAAGACAGATTATATAAATACCTAGCCGGCTTTTGTTTCTGAGTATTTTAAGTTTTGTTTGTGTTGGCGGGTATCTGACAGCTTTCAGCTCGTCCAAGGAAGTTGAAAATGAAATATGTTTTTCACGTAAGCGACATTCGCGTTTCTCGACACAAATGTTTTGGAGATTCATATCTCAGTACAGATTTATATATATATATATATAAATATAGGCAGTTTTTAGTTCTGAGTATTTTACGTTTTGTTTCATTTGTGTCATATTATAGACTTCGTTTTACTTGCGTTTAGCTTGTTCGACGAGGTTGAAGTCAAAAGATGTTTTTTTTTCACGTAAGCGAGGGATCGTGTTACACGGAAGACATGTTTTGGAGCTTAATACTTTCAAAATGGATTATGTATATTTACCAGGGTTTTAGTTCTGAGTATTCTAAGTTTTGTTTTTGTCATACGAGTAAGTAGACTTCTTTAGCTTTCTCGATGAAGTTAAAGAATAAAGATGATTCTTTCACGTGAGCGAGATCGTGTTTCACTGCACACACCACATGAGTCACACAAATGCACGAACGTTTGTTCGACGGGAAACACAAAGACTTAGCTTAAATTTGAAATGCTGAATCAGGAATATAAACCCTGGAGGAAAGAAACCAAGATTCAAAATATTTAAAATATATACAGTATATAGCAGTGAGTATACAGTGTATATAAAACTCGGTGCCGTCTATAGTAGTGCCGGGCCTGACGTTTGCCAAAATATCTGCGGTGTAGGTGAAATAGTAAAACTAAATTGGGTTTGTAAGCCTCACTTGATTAAAGGGATTAGTATTGCATTGGCTTACATTGGCCGCAAGAAACACTATTTTTGACTTCTCAAAAATATTTTCCGTTACTAAAAGTAAAAATTAGCATGTACTATGTAGGGCTTCTTTGTCATTTTTTGCGGCGTACGTTTAGACTTAAATTCAGCATCATTTTATCAGAAATTTGTCAAAGTAACGTTTAATTATAAATTAGATTCCGTTATTACAAAGACTTTCATTACGAAAATTGCTCTCAGTTTTACATAAACCGTCTGGCATGATTTCTGGCACGTGCCAAAAGTAATATTTTCGGTTCATATATTCGATCCACTGGTGATCATTACATGAAATGACAAAGATAATTCTATCAATCTTTTGTGACAATGGGCAAGCCAACCCGAACATCACTATTGAAACATTTTTTATGTTTCTCTATTCTTGTACAGTCACAGTAATAAAATTAATCTATATCATTTTGTATATGTAATTAAAATGTACTTATTGTGGCAGTTACGTTTGTTAATTGCGTTGAAAAAAATTTCATGAACTATCTGGCATGATTTCTGGCACGTGCCAAAAGTAATATTTTCGGTTCATATATTCGATCCACTGGAGATCATGACATGAAATGACAAAGATAATTCTATCAATCTTTTGTGACAATGGGCAAACCAACGCGAACATCACTATTGTAACATTTTTTATGTTTCTCTATTCTTGTACAGTCACAGTAATAGAATTTTAAATCTATATGATATCATTTTGTATATGTAATTAAAATGTACTTATTGTGGCAGTTGCGTTTGTTAATTACGTTGTAAAATATCCAAACAAACAAACTGATTCATTAGAATGTTTACCAGAAAAAGCCATTAAAAAGTAGTCAGTTTGAACGACAAGGGCAAATATCTTTAAAGTTGTTTTGAAATTGCTTTTTTGTGTAATTTTTCCGATATTACTTGGCAATTTCTTATATCAGTGAAGTATTTTTGGTAGACACGCAAACGTCCCGGCAAATCCGTGATTCGGAAACAAAGCTAAATTTGCTTATGTAATAAAAATAGGTTAAAATCGATAACTTATATTAGCTTATAATTATGTATAGAACTTTAAGTTAAAATAGCTATAAATTAACTTTATCAAAGCGCTGCGCGAGGTTTAACACCCAATCGCCATTGGCGACAGGAAAATTCGTGAAAACACTCGAACTTAATATATTGACAGTTTCTTCACAACAACACGCAATAAACATTATCATCGATAGGCCATTCATTGATGCATTTTTTTAAAAAAACTTTCTCTTTGTCAAGTTTACATCTTAGTACGTGCCTATATCCACTCAAAGCCTTACATTCTCTCATCAATAACCTATCATTTTTAAATCATAGCTCAGGTCAATATTACTTTTTTCAAACCAATAATTCTGAGCCCATTCAGGAATTTAAACCACGATCTTCCAAACTCCGGACAGACGCTCTTTCCAATTAATAGGAGAACAAGGTTATTGGATATTTTCTTATAGAGTTGTGAACAGAATATTTTGTTTTAAAAAAGCACTCATACGTCATCATGATTTGATTCGCCTTGTAAATAATAAATCTTGACAACACTTATTTTGAAGAAATAAATTACATGCGACCATGTACTCAAATATGCATACATCGGTCACCTATTCATCACTTGAACTTTTAATTTGCTCTAGTTAAAAGAAATTGTTATTGATCAGAACGTCTCTTTTGCACCTTTCAACTAGCTTGAAATTTGCGACTTTTTTGTTTGTCTTTTTGTTTGTTTGATGCTTTGAAATAGAAGAAAAATTGTTATTGTAGGTTTTTGTCTGCGGCGGAGAAAACAGCAGAGTAAAAATATTATGGCAAAATGCGGTAATATTTCTTACTCGGTCTTTTCGACGTAAGGGAGGTAGGGGTACTTCAATTACTATTTGAGATCTTTCAGATTTTTTTGGAATGACTACTGATCTCACTTTCAAACTAATTAATTCAAAATCAAGAAATTTTATATTCAAAATTACAAGTTTTTAGCTTTTGACAAATTTCTTTGAATGTTTTGATATTTGATGTTAAGTTAATCCTTTTACGATTTCTATTCTAATGTCTTTGAACTACGCAATTTGAATTTTGTACTTGCAACAAAGAGGGAAAAATTACTCGGTGCTGATTGGCTCACGAGGGAAAGCTTTTATCTTTAATTAAGGGAAAAATTACCCGGTACTGATTAACTCACGATGAAGGGCTTTTTTTAAATTGAGGGCAAAATTACCCGATGTTGATTGGCTTACGATGAAGGGCTTTCTTTCTTTATTTGAGGGCAAAATTACTCGGTGCTGATTGGCTCTCTCGGTCGTTTGCGCAAAAATTGAAAACCGACTCGTGAAATTAGTTTTTAATTTTTCTTGTCCCCATGCGACTGCCTACACTGATATATCAAAAATACTCAAATTCATTACATTACGCTATTGCACTGCGCCACGTAGTGAACACAGAGCACATAAGTAGAATATAATGAATAGGTGGAAAATGAACCAATATGAGTAAGAGCTCGGATCAAGCAAACAACTTCAATCGTAGACAGCTGTTTCGTCCTTTTTAGCTCGTGGAGACCTATCGGGAAAGTTGGCCGGAGAATCAGAATCAGGCGTACACAATAGAAAATTTGTAATCGATTTTCGATCGTCTCAAGTTCGGAAGGCGCATTCATGCATTCGTTAAATTGTCGTTAAGAATGCTCTTATTCGGCTGCCAATTAATGAAAGATGTTCATTTATGTCACGTTATATTTCGGTGTTTGGTACATGAATGACTTCGACGAACCATCACATGTGGTTGATCACACGTACAGTATATTAATCAATGAATAACAGTCAAGATATAACAGCTCTCTGACACAGTATCTTACTTACTCCACGAGCTTACCATGCACAGGATATCTTTGGTTATTATTAGTATATATACAACAGCTCTCTGACACAGTATCTTACTTACTCCACGAACTTACCACGGGATACCTTTGATAATTATTAGTATATATACAACAGCTCCCTGACACAATATCTTACTTACTCCACGTGCTTACCACGGGATATCTTTGATTATTATTAATATATATACAACAGCTCCCTGACACAGTATCTTACTTACTCCACGAGCTTACCACAGGATACCTTTGATTATTATTA
>JAOTRI020110245.1:0-13097 GCA_028564885.2 Zoanthus sanctaehelenae | reverse complement strand
GTAAAGGGGCTTTACTCCGACGAAGGACTAAGGTCCGAAACGTCAGTATTTCTTTTTTACGGTGTAGAATTTACATTTTTATTACATAAAGATATCACAATTAGTGCCAAAAACATGAGGAAACTGTTCTTATAACATACATTAGTTTTGACTTACTTTAACTGATGTCTAAAGGAAAGTAAAGGAAATTACTTTTCGAAGAAAAACCTTTTACTTAGCAGTGCTGTTCACAGGAAAGGCAACAAGATTTGTAGCCTGCGAATACAGCCGCCTCTCAACGCTCACCGGTTTCGAGCGATGACAGGCGGCTGTATTTGAAGGATTAAAGATTTACGAATTATAAACAGACTTCTTTAAAACACGTTAGGTTGGTTTCCAAAATGAATTTGATTACATATCTAGTTCAAAAACAAACACGAAGAACCAATGTCTGGTATTTTTAACGATGTATTTGGCTTGCAAAAGTACAATGATGTAAAACTGAAATGCATTCAACCAGAAAGCAGAAGTCACAGAACTCTTCAAATTATAAAACATTTCACAAATGCTTTTAATAGGTTGAAGATACAATTCCAATTAGTATATGCGCATTAAATATACATGTATATATATAAAGTGTACATTTAAGACTTTGTAATAAGTGACCAGTAATAAACCTGGTATTAGTTCCGTTACATTAACTAACTTTGGGATAATTTTATCGCAGTTTTATCAAATCAGGTAAAAAAAGAAATGCCGTAATACCCTGGTGTTTTCAATAAAGCATTTACTAAACACACACTAATACATGGTTTGAATACTACAGGACAATTAATGAATTTACGTAAGTTAAGTTAAAACAAATACAAGGACTTCTGGTGAGATATTTCAAGAAAAGTTATAATTTAAAAGTATTTATCTTCTTCAATATATTTGAAATAGCTAGATATTCTTCACAAAAAAAACCAAATATAAAGTACAACCACTGAAGTTTCTATAAATTACCCAGCCCAGAAACTGTATACTAATAATCACAAAAATGTGAATATCGATAAAAATTTGACTAAATTTTGACATCTACTGTACTTAGTGTAAAGGACAAACATCTAAATCAATTGAAAGGAAGATAAAGCCTAACCCAACCTTATTTCAGCTAATCACAAACTTTGTTTAGTACTGTGTCTTTACCCAAGGTAATACTCTAAGCTTCACTATCTCAATGAAATATTATTATAATTGAATTTGGAGTTTGCTATCATGATACTTGAGACGTCATTGGACTATTAGCATTTTGGGTATCTGTACTACCATACGACTTTTCCATGGGTTCTTGTGTAACGGTGCCATTACTGGATGAGGTTGGTTGAGTGACTATTGGAATCTCATCTTCCTCCTTGAAGTCTTCATACGCAGCGTACTCCTCCCAGTTCTCATCAGGGGTCGGCTTGCACTTACCGCAACAGAAATTAAAGCAGCAACAGCAGCAGCAACACAGATAACAGCCAGTTATAATGCCACAGAATAGGAACAATGCCTGCCAAGTTTTCAAAGAACAGACATACATGATTGTTGTGTTTCACTATAAAATGCTACATAGATTAAGAGCTCCGCATTATTTCAAAACACTAAGAACAAATTTCAGGAAAATAATTGAACGTCTTGAAACAAGATATTGTGAACACTGACCGCAAATGTCATACATCTCTACTATTGAAGATGTTGTTGATAATAAACGTTATTTTGAACATTTTTCTTGATATCAGAAGAAGTCCTAAAAATTAGATGACCAAGACCAACTCTACACCAGAAAACCTGGCGATTCAATACATATATCTTATTGGCCAGTTTTGTAAATATGAAGTATGGCTGGATATTTTTACAAGTCTTGTAGTGTTTTGACAAGCCCAAAACCGAAGGGCAAGTCAAAACACACAGGACGAGTACAAATATTAGGCATACTACATACTAAACTGTCTAAATAAGTGATTTATTAGCCAATGTTTTAATCGAAAAAAACAGGTTTTTTGGAGTACGTATATCGCTCAAAATGTACAATACGGCCCCAGACCCTTTCATGGTGTTATTTGTACGGTTATTCGTGAAGTTGGATAATAATAGGCGTTCTTCTTACTAGTTTTATAAAATCTTTTTGATACTACGCGCGTTTTCATTGGTCAACAAGTGTGTTTTCTTAGTGCTGTGAATAGCCACGTGCGTATGATTAGCTGTTTTCAAGTAAAGAAAATTTAAAGTTTCATCAAAGATATATAAATAAATGCTTCGTTATATCGTATTTTTCTATGTTAGGAAAGTTAAATCCTTATACGAGCCTAGTAGCCGAATAAAAGATTGGATAATAAATCACTTATTAAGACAGTTTAGTATGTAGTATGGCTGATATTTTTACTTGTCCTGTGTATTTTGACTCGCCCTTTGGGCTCGTCAAAATACTTCAAGACTCGTAAAAATATCCAGCCATACTACACACTAAACTGTCTATAAGATATATTTATCACATTCAACCTAAAAATTTTAAAAAATGCAATAAATTTACATGTTTTAGGGCATTGGCTAAATGTAACAGTTAAAAACTGAACTACAGAATTAGCTACTTCCGGCTGTATATTTCAAAAAATCTTAAACTTTGACTTTAACGACTGTTGCACTACCATGCTCAAGGTTGAACATAAAGTTACAGCCTCGCATATTTTTTCCACCTGATCGCTAAATGATTTATAAAATTCTGGTCATTGATTTCATATTGTAAGGATTTTGGATACCTGAACCCTGGGACAACATTTTGATTGTAACCTCAAATTCTCCTTATCCCTGATCCAATTGTTCCCTCATCCATCCTCATTAATCCCTGAATCGACCTTTTTGATCCCTGATCAGGTCCAATTGATCCCTGATCCAGCCTCAATAATCCCTGATCCGATCTTTTTGATCCCCGATCAAGCCCCAATAATCCCTGAACTAGCCCCAATAATCCCTGATCCGGCCACATACCCTGTTACGAGCCTGAACGTAAGGGAAGACAATCTTTAAAATGTTGAACTCGAGGCACTTTACCATTTTGCCATTTTAGAATTAATTTTTCTTTTCTCAAAACATTTGGTGAATATTCCATCTTAATTTACCTGGGTAAACACAAATGTTAAGAACAAGAGAAACCCTGCCACCGTTGAAAGATGTAAGCTGTAGTATGGACATTAGACCAATAAACACGAAGAGAAAAAGCCTCCATTGGCTAAAACAAAGAAAAAAAAAACACAAGGTGAGTAATTGAATGTAGAAATTAGTAAACGTAGTTTTATATAGGAACTTATTAAAGATTTCTTTGTTTAAAATAAAAAAGTCATAAAAAAATTAAATATAAAGCATTACATTATGATAGCACATTAGCTCCAGTAACAAATTTGAAAACAGTCCGAATACAAAAGGTGGTCCAATGAAATTATTATTTCTATCTTACCCTGGAATAACAAAAGCTCGATTTATTCTTTCTGAATGAGTATTAAGAAATGTACTATTTTTTGCATATTTGGTTTTTGCTTTGCTCATCTCAAGCGTGGACAGTTTTACATATAACATTAGTTATTAATTTGTTCTTATTTCTGTGAGCGGCTTGAAATAGTAAAAAAATTGATCTAAACTGAAAAAGACAAGCTATTGTAACACAGCGCTGATTGTCCGAAGAACTGTTAGTGTTAAACGAAAACGTGTATCATTTGGGAAAATAGCAAATATACTAAATGTGAAACGTTGCTTGTGTGTTTTTATTGTTCACATTGCGAACGCAGCTTCCTTTGAACTTGCCGCTTTTTCTATCACGATGATATACCCCGAGTTGAAAAACTGTCAATCAAAAAAGTTCTGTGTCTTTAATGTGTAATACTTTCCATTTGGTCAACGATCGCCATATTGAATACAATGTGACGAAAACGGATGAGGATTCTATATTAGTAATTGTCAGAATGTCTAAACAGCGCTACTTAATGCTAGTTATTCTGTATTACTGCGATTAATTCCGATTATTTTACGGGTTTGAAGCTTAGGACGTGGCACTGAAAGCAACTGATTCCTTTTCTTATCGTAGAACGTTCGAAGAACTCGAGTCTTTATTTCCAGTACAGTAATAGTCGCAGGACTCAGTCCTCAAGTAGTGTTCCAGGGCTGGGAATATTATTTTACTTTGCCTTACTGAAATAAACAAGTTTGCGGTGAGCACACGTGTTTGTTGTCGGAGAGCTGGCAAATGTCGCATACTGATACGTATTTGCCCTAAACATTATTCTTCCTGCCAATATCTATAATTTTTAATTTGACTTGTAAATTGCTGGATCAATTCAGTCTAAAAACTAAATTAAACTGAATGTATGGACTTTAACTTTTGTTTGAAAACATGAAATTCATATAGATATAGCAAAATTTTTATTTATTATTTTTCTCAGTATTTTACTTTTTTTATACAACCCAAATATTTGTAAGAAACTCTTTTTATAGTTAAACTCGTTCATAAAGTAAGAATTCCATTGAAGAAAGAACGAAACAAAATATATACGAACTTTGCAAAATTTTTATTATGCAAATTAAGACGAGCTTTCAACTGCCATGAAACTAAATTCCTAATATTTCCTAATAAATGTTATTTAAATTCTCAGCAACATTTGCAGCGGAGTTTTCCTCAAGGATACAATGAACTAACCTTAACTCTTGACAGAATATAAATATCCATAATTAACATAAACACAAAGAAGCTTTCTGTACATCAATGAATAAACGTATTCTCGTCCAGATAAGGAAAGCATTTCTCTTTCTACTGTTATTTATTTTATTCGTTGTTCGTTACAAGAGAAACATAAATCAATGACGGGGCTAAAGTACAGGTCACAGGTTACAAGTTGCAGTTCACAGGTCACAGGTTACAGGTTGCAGCCACAGGTTACAGGTCACAGGTCATAATAAAATTATTATAATTAATATTTTGTATTTTATTTTAGTTTCTATTCTCTATTCATCCCTACTACTCTATTTCTCTATATTCCTAGTTTCTTATTTCAATGTCCTTGAAAGTAGTCATTAATAGTGCCATTCATTCAGATATTTTTTAGAATTTAGTTTCTTTTCGACGTAACCAACACTTTCGTTCGACTGTGTTTGAACGATTCCATAGTTCCTTTTCACGTACAGATGTCCACACGTATCCGGAACTTTGTGCATCCGCAAATTCTTTTACGTCCACATGTATGTACCCGGAAATCTTTCTAGCTGTATCCGGAAATTTTTGAAAACGCTATCCAGAATGGAAATATTTGTATCCGATACGAATTTTACTACGTGTGGACGATCGTATCAGGAAACTTTTGAAAACGCTGACGTCAAATTATCGGGTCCAAATCCGCAAATGAGCTGGGTGCTAGAGAAAATCACTAATTTTCCGGATACCATCGCATACGTGTCGACAGGTGAAAAAGATTCGAATACGCTGCGTGTGGACGCGAACATTTTCGATGCCGCAACAAAAACGTGTGGACAGGGCTATAGTTTTAAAACACGTTATGTTTTGTTTTCTGTCTTTGCCGTTCAAGTCCACTGTTATTGTTGTTTCTGTTATCCCAGCTAAAATTTGGTAATTGAAAAACAAAAAAAAATAGGTTTGCGGCAACTTTAGCTTGTTAACCTAATGTTAGTACTATTTAATTAAAACAACACAGTCGTTAAAATGGGAAATTTTTAAAACCAATGGCAGCACAATAAATTTTCGGGGATCTTTGTTGTTATGTTATATTAATTGGGAATGTCAAGCTATAACAGTAGCTTTATAGAAGCTTCAACGTTAAGTTATCTGCTCTTAGTCTCGTAAACACAATGAATTTTTTTTACTATTATTTTGGTTTGATTAGAAGATACTCTGACAAGTTTTCAAAGCCCATAACTATGGTATATTGCAAATAGGTGTTCAATATTCTCAAACAGCTCCTCTACGTATCCCTAAACATGCCATTTATGTTAAAATTCTCTTGTAGCGTATGAAATATCAAGTATAAAAAGCTAATTAAAAACAGTTATTAAAATCTTAAAGTTGTCGGCCAACATTAGTTTGTAATTACTTAAAATTCATTGATTAAATCGAAAACCTGCATGCTGACTTCTAAATAGGCAGCTTTAGAGGTACGAGTTTTTTCAATATAGGCGTTGAGATAACGTATTGAAATAAACCTGAACAAAGTATTGCAGTTCTTTCACAAACGCTTCGTTACCATAGTGTAAAGAAAACAAGAGTCCTTATATATTCATCTGCAGTGATGGGTTCTGTCCCTTTGTAGATTATAAATTTAGATTTAGACTGTAAACCCCGTCAAATATAAAAACAGAACGCATATGATAAAAAATTACTGAGCTTGTACGTTCACAGCGGCGTTGAATCTTTTCAGAATATCAAAACTAAAAAATACCAACTGAAATGCATCCGTAATTATAAGTGCATTTTTCTTCTATATTTCTTGGGAGAACATTTTCTCTCAGTTAAAAAAAGATGTTTTAAAACATACTGTGTTTCAATTTAATATGATCAAACCGTTTTCAAAGCGTTTGCTTACCTTTTTACAATGTTCACTGCTATCCTCCACAGATCGTTTACGGACAAAAAACCTACAAGAAAGCCCGTCCATTTAGTCTATATCACTGTTTATTTAACGTTCTGCATATTACCAAAGATTTACTGAAGAATTAAGGACTGAGACTATCACTAACTTCTGTTCTGTTGCGGATAAAGTTGCTAGTTGCTTCTTTTTGAGACCATTTTTTACAAAAAAACAAGTTTTACCTCGCATGTTCTTGTTTTAAAACAAATGTAAAATTTTTTAAATTCATTTTTAAATAAAAATTGGTTTAATTTAAATTAAAATCAACTTAAAGGCTATTACCGTTCAAAGAGAAAAATCGCTTTTGGTTCAGTTCCATCCAAAAATTCTAATCTTTTTTCCAGTTAACATCGTGAAAGAATGGCTTAAATTGTGGCATAAGAGTTAGCCCATCTCACCGCTCTGCCGTGAAATCGTTTGTTTGTTTCGTTTGAATAAACGTTCGTGTTTTCGACTATGACGTCATAAGCTGTTTTGATTACTTAGTCCATGCGCGCGCGTGCATTAAAAAAAATACTGGAGAGAAACTTAGGTCGTCTCCTTAACAACAAAGCAATTTTTTTCTGATTTTCTTGTTTAAAATGTAGATATCGGATACTATTATTTTAGCCCTATCAAACGTTTTTGACCCGAAGAGAACGATGGTGAACTTTATGTTTAAGCCTCAAAGCCTTGTTTTACAAACAAGCTTAGAGTTAGAATGACTATACTTTTAGAATGTGTACTGTGCTTTAGGAGCCAGTAGCTGCACAATACCGGACGATTTACTCAGTCAAATCATTTGTTGACTGCATACATTCTTTTAAAAATCTTTATTCGTTTCAACCATATACTATTTCTAAGCATAAAACGAAACACTTGAATTTTTTTTGTCATAGCATCCCTTAAAATCTTTTGCTGCTCAACTACTCCCTCTGGTTTCTGTTCGTTCTATTTGTTAGTTGACGTTCTGTTGAGTTTATATTTTTTTACTGAGACGCCAATGCGCATACTTTGCAACATTATCGTACCTGCTTGTGCATTCTCTGCGCTAACATGCTGCGTTCACTTATAATAAATTATCTGAAACTGTCTCATTTTTATTGTCACAGATGTAACTTGTCCGCGAAGCTTGTTTCTGTGCACTGCAGACAAATGTCTCAATGCAGCCTTTCAAACAACTTTTCTGCAACCATCCACAGGCGTTAACTATGTCTTTGCCGTCCATTTCTCTGAGATATTGACCATCGCTTTGTTCTTTTAGGCAATATTCCTTTCATTTTGGTTTAGAGTTTTTAGCTCTTCCCGATTAATTGACTCTTCACAGATCAACATAGTGTTGCAGTTTGTTTTTGCAACCTGCAATGTTTTAACATGATTTTTCACATGCTAAACAAGACCATCAGGCTCTTCTGTAACACTGACACAGTTCTTGTAATTATTGACTCCCAGGTCCAACTTTGCTCCGCGGTCACATATAACCAATTAATGTCACTTTTGGGATGAAACTTCCTATTCACTAAGAAAACTAGATTACTCTAGACAGTCAATTTTCACCACCTTTCTTTTTCTTCATCATACAATAAGTTTATATACTACAGTTCTTGGTCCAATATTCTATCCCTATACCATTTGAAAAATTCAACAATGAAGACCAAACCAATTTCACGCTCATTTTTCCCTTAAATCTTAAGACGGTCCATGAATAGCGGTGATTTAACTTTTCTCCACTCTTCAGAGTGTAATCAGCTTGAACTATCCTTAATATTGTTGTGAGTGGCCGTCCGACAGTCACGAATATATGAGGTGAAATACTGTCTCCTTGTAAAATCCCTTTTCTGATGTTTTTGTTACCCCAGAACTCTCCACATGACATCAAATCTAGATTCCAGTTCTTCATCGACACCTCATGATTGACAGACGTCATCCATGGACTAAAAAGTGTTTAAAAAGAGCTATAGCCCTAGGAACTCCTCCCCGTCCGAGGTCCCTGTAAATCTCAAAAAAGATTGAACGAACGTGGTTGGCGCAGTTGGAAAGATCTCTGCTTTCCAAACAGAAAGTCTCCACTTCGATCTTGGCCCTTTACCGAGATTCGAATATTTATGTGACCTTCTTTTCCGCTTAAGCCCACTCAGCTTTTCATCCTTCCGGTAGGTAAATGAGTACCAGCATCTGCTGGGAGCTAACCTGCGATGGATTAGTGTCCCGTCCAGGGGGAGTCAAAGACTCCCATCCGCTTAGCACTATAGAAACCGGAGATAAGCGCCGGCCCCACGGGCCACTAGGGTTGTTCATGAATTTAGCAAGAAGAAAAGAGTCATTTTATTGTTTAGCAGCAGGCCTAGGAGGATTTTGCATCCCCGAGGACTCGAAATCTGATTGTATTGGTATAAACCTACTATTCGGCATAAAAGAATGTAAAAAATTTTAATTTAAAAATCATAGGTTCAATTCTCAGATATTATAGCAAAACTGCGCTCATTACTATTTGATCTGTGATCTTTTCTCTACAATTAAGGTATCACAAAATAGACATCTAGAGTAGGGAATAACAACAATGCAGGATGCGTGTTAACGGGAGCAGAAAGCAATTAATTCCACACAATTTGGGCATTCTGCTCATGAGCAGTAACTATTTTGCTATTTTTTCAGCAGCATTAATTAGTTATGTCTGTTCAGATATCTTTTATACAAATCGTATTTTCAATTTCTATTTTCGTGATATTGTGAAATGAACTACAGGGAGCAGTTGTTTATATAGCTAAAAAATAGAAATATATTATACTGCTGGCAATTAGTCTTATGTTGCATTTTACTATATCTTTTAATTAGCAATTGAAGTTTTGCTATTTTTAAGACTGGTTCATTTTCCATTTGCAATTTTTCTGAAACCGTGAAGCCTATGAAACCACGAAACCTATGAAACATGACCCCTGAAAGCTGTTGAAACATCAAGCCAGCAAAATCATTGCACATATGAAACCAAAAAACTTATGAAACCACGAAACATATTACAACATGAAACTTACATAACATGCACCATGAATCCTTTGTCTTGAATTGAAACCATGAAATCTATGAAACCATGAAACCTATGAAACTACGAAACCTACGACACCATAAAATCTGTGACACCACGAAACCTTTTAAACCATGCATGAACTTTATGAAACCGAGAAACCCATGAAACCATTAACTCTATGAAACCATGACACCTATGACACCATAAAACCTATGACACTTTGAAATCTTTGAAACCACGAAACCTATGAAACCTTGAAACCTAGGAAACCTTGAAACCACGAAACTTATGAAACCATGAAATCTATGAAACCATGAAAACTATGAAACCATGAAAAATACGAAACCATGAAACCATGAGACCATGAAATCTATGAAACCTCGAAACCATGAAACCTATGAAACCATGAAGCCTATGAAACCATGAAGTTTATGATGAAAGTTTTTTTAATACCGACATATGTCGCAATTAGCTTATTAATTTGCATTTGCGTATATCCGCGATCCGTAGCACTTAGTTGTAATCCAAGATAGTCTTTTGTCATTACCGGTGGATGCTGTCATTTTCTCCTCTCTCTCTCCTCTATTTACACCAAACTGTATAAATGACTCATAAACTAAATCTCAATGTTGTTATTGCTGTTTATTCCACTGTCACCGAGGCGATACGGCGTCTAAAAACTATATCGCCTTTGCTTTAATAGCAAAAAAAATTGTTTAATTATGTTTCCTTGCGGCTGTACGTGCACTTTAACATCGTTGCTCAATAAGGAATATAGTGTGTAGGTATAGAGTATAGAAATGGAGAAGAGCCTTAAGCATAATAATATTCCCGCAGTCTTTATTCAGCCTGTGCCTTCAATGAAGAACACGAATTTTCATTCAGTTTATGGAACAAATTAAATTTCACTTTCAGTTACAAAACATCACGCGTTATATTCACAAAACGCAAATTCTTTTTGTTCATCTTCTTTATGCTAATTGCTCCCGTAAAAAACTGTAGCTGTATAACTGTCTCGAATGTTGGTATATAACTTCAGATAGTCATGTGACAAATTGTCGCTTAAATGAAAGCTAATTCATTTGAAAGTTGCATTTCAGGAACGTTTAGATGATTTCACAACTAACAATCTTTAATAAAACTTTAAATCTTTTTTACGGTGTTACTGAAAGTGAAAAACCCTATTGAAAATAGGAAAATATATTCACACGAAGTATGCATCTAAAAATGTCGTTAAAAGGTGCTGAAATAGTTTGTTTAAAACAAATGACAATGTTTTTAAGCATTAAAAGTCGTTGGTTTCTCAAAGAAACGCTAATAACATTTTTATCTCTGTGTGAAACTTTGATTAAACCTTCTATAGAAGAGGTTTTTATTAACCGCAATTCGGTTAACTTTTCATGTATGTATGAATATTATATTTCGCTTCACTTTGTTCAATTTTGTGTCAATTTTGTTATAGTATAAGCAGAGAAAAACTTATATTTAATTTACTTTTTATTTATTTACCTCACAATTTAATTAGTTTTTTATTGCTTACGTTCATAAATAAGATTGTTTTAAAACCTTAAGGTGCTATTAGCGGATAAAGTATTGCGTTCACTTGCTAAAAAACTCTTCTCGTCCTACGCAAGCCGTTCGAGACAAAACTGAGCTAGGTTTCTTTTGCCTAAGAATATCTCTTTATTCTTTGCAGCAAACAAAAAAATGGAACTGAAAACATAAACATGATTATCACAAAATCAATTAGTTTTCTTAAAATTCAACAACTTATTGAAACTTGAATTGACAATTGATTCCAGAGGAAAAGCAATTCAATTTTGCAGTCTTTATCCAAGGATCTGTTTCTAAACCTAGATCTCATCACTTCCTCAAAGTTACCTACTAATTGAATCAGCAAATATAGTTACTTAAAAGTATTCAACGATCTGCCATTTCTATTTAAATGTCAAAAGAAAGCAAACTTTCGATTAATTGTTTGTTTCTGCCGATCTTTGAGACCAAAACCTTTTCAATTAGCAACCGTTCAATTGCCAAAACAAAAGGACAGCGAAATTTTTTAAGCTCTAAAGTTCTAATTTTTAAATGATAAAGGTAGACTTTGTTATTTTTTTAACGCTTTTACATTTGAATCTTAATTTAGTGTAAAAGATCCTTAGGATTTCAATTATTTCCGGAAAAAATGAAAGAGAACTAGCGACTTAGAGATTCAGCGACAGGTGTTTTTTAATAGCCTAAATTTATAGAGTTTAAAAATATATATAAGGCGTTTAAAACTATTGTACTTCAATTAGTCGGGTGAAGTTCAAGGGAGCAACTGCTGAAATAAAAAAAAAGAAAAATACCAAATACAAGCTAGAATTTTGGTGAGTTACAACAACTAAACTAAAATCTTCCTAATCTAAGACTCAACACTATCGGTTTTAAAAAAGGTTTTAAACCCCATTTTTTCCTTTCCTAAAACAACTAATTAAAGATTTTGACTCCTGATAGACAAAAAACTATCACCTTTTTCTAAGTTAATCAACAGGAAAGTTATCGAGCTATAAATAATCTAAAATCAAATTTGATTTGTACGATCAATAATATTAATAAAGTTTTACAAAGTAGCTAAGATTTTTAAAAGATTATAACCTCAGTTTTCGAGGCATCTCTCGTACTCTTCTAAAATTTGTCATTTGAAAAATCTTACATCGAGTACATTCTGTCAATTTTACAATGTTTAATTGTTTGCTGGTTTTGAGTAAAATCTTAAGCTAATTTATTATGTTTCAAATGAATCTTCTTATTGTGTACCAAACTATCATAACAATTTTAAGACTGAAAGACGTTTCCAAGGATCCGGACGAATCTTTGGCGTATCGAATACACGACCCGTAAAGGATGTTCCTACGGAAGCGGACGAACTTTTTGCTTATTTTTCACGTTTCTTGTTCATTACCTTGGCTTTTTGTCTGGACGTTCGCTCTGCTCTTCTGTTGCTTCATTTTCCAATGCTAGCAGAGCCAAGAGCGCCAAGACAGCGCCTATTTTTGTTCGAAATTCTCCGTAATGGAGCGCCGCTTGCGTGATTATATTGCTTATAAAGAGATGCTACTTTGGCCAAGCCTAAGACGCCAAGTAACTGAAACATTAAACACTACTGACTATTTAGAGGCGTTTTCGCCCGTTTCACTTTCCACTTTCATAAACTACAAGACTAGTTTGTTAATCTCCTAAAAAGGCCGAGCAACTGGGAGGCGAAGTGCATTACCTCAGAGATAGGGAAAGGCCGACTTTGACGCAAAAAATCTATCGTTAAAATAGTGATGAAGATGTGTTAAAATTTACCGTTAAGGAAAGGCCAATTCTGGCGCAAAAAGATCTCTGAGCTAGAAATTTTTTGGGTCTTAATTTGGGAATGATTTGGGATGAATTTGGGATGAATTTAACGTGAATTTTTAATGAGATATAATGTCTGGATAATA
>JAOTRI020110234.1:0-13097 GCA_028564885.2 Zoanthus sanctaehelenae | reverse complement strand
GAGTATGCATGCTTTGTTTTCCATGAAATAAGAACCTGTTTCAAATTTTAGGCTAAACAGGTTCTTATGTAAATGGGGTCTAAATTGAGAATTTTAGGCTAACAGGTTCTTAAATACAGGTTCTTATAAGCGGGTAAGTACTGTAAATAAAATTGAAATAATTTAAGATAGTAGACAACCAACTGAAACATCGTGGATGATGAAATCTTCGATTTTGAAAACAATATTGTTCTTGTTCTGCTGTTTTCAGTGGCATCGTTAAAACGAGAAGCCATTCCATTTTTAATGTTTAATATTTCGGCTGTCATCCGACAGCCATCTTCATAAAATGTTAAGTGATACAATGTATGTAAATTTATCTAATTTAACAGTGTCAAGGAAATAGAATGACGTTATTGTTCATTTAGTGTTGGTTTCTGTTCTTTAACAAACAATGCTTCAGACAGCTTTTTTTTTCTTATAATTGTTAAGAAATAAATCCTCATCATGTCAAAATGCAAACATGCACTTGAAACAGGACACCCGCCAGTAAATATTGAGCAATTTTTAGTTTTGAATGAAGTGCTTAACAATTATAAGAAAAGAAAGCTATCTGAAGCGTTGTTTATTACAGAACAAAACCAACACTAAATGAAGAAGTTGTAATAAAAAAATTCTTATAAAAAAAGAATATATAAATACATTTTTAGTGCTTATTGGGACTTGTAGTTTTTAAACTTATGACTATTTGTCTACATCAACAATATTATACACGATTTTATACAGAAATGTCAAGCGTGAGATTTTCCTCCTCTTTCGAAGGGGCTGCAGTTGTAATTTTTGAGGCATACTTGTGATTCTGGATGTACATCGGTAATCTCACTCATGAGCAAAATCGAGCAGCAGATCTTTGTACTCGTTCTAACTTCTCAACATCGCAGTTGTAATGAGGGTCCCATGCTGGTATTGCTTACTCTAACTTTAATCTTACAATTGTTGTATACAGGGTTTTCTTGACATGACACATCCTCTGTGCAGAACCAGAAATTTTGTTTTATCAGGCCCAGCATCTTGTTGGCATTGGCCTTAATATTTTTTATGTGCTCTTTCCACCTCAATTTACAATCTAATTGTACATCCAAATATGGATGTGAATCAACGTTGTCGAGAACTTGTCCACAGAAGGTATACTCCCTTACTGGTACATCCTTTTTTAGTGAAATGCACATGGTAGAACATTTTTTAGGGTTGAATTCCATTTGCCTTTTATTTTGCCATAATTCTAAATTTATAAGATCGTTTTGGAGAAGACACATTCTAGTGATGTTTTTAAAATTGCAATAATTCAAATGAAAAGACATTGTTGCATGTTATAAATTTTGTTTTACCTAGCTATAGAGTTAATTCCAATTCCAATTTCATTTTGTTTTTCTGATTGAAATTTTTCGGATTGAAATATTTTTTTTTCTGAAAATGATTGTTTTCATATTCGAATTTTTAAAGCTTCCGGACTTCAAAAATTTTAAGAATTCTAATTTTCATGCAAATTGACTTAAATTTTTTAATTTATGTCTAAATAATTTTTAAAAAATTATGCAAATGAGGTAATAACGATTTCACGCAAACATTCACGAATGTCTCAGAAATCCCCAATTACGTCTACTTCAGGGAAGCTTGCAGAATAAGGTAGCGCTCAACCCAAAGCTACAGCTGCTTGTCCTAATCAGTAATGATCTTTTCATTCTTTGCTATGCGGATAGCTGTTTTGATGCTTGTGGGACCAATGGCTATTTTTATTTCTTTGCACCCCCATATAGCAGCTGCAGTCAGCTGCTAGCTGGATGTCGGTGCACAGGTTCTCCTGCTACTCATTGGCACAGCAGCCAGTGGTTTGCAAGGGCTTGCATGATGGGCATTGTGTATGTGCATGAGCAATAATTCTGCTTGTAACCAAGAAGTACTTTTCCCTTCGCCATTATGAGCAGCGATATCCTATCTCTGAGCATTCTTCTCTTTTTTTATTTTCAAATTGCTTCCTGAGGCTTATAGAAATAATACTTGAGACTCGGTGTGTCGGTGGCAATAACACTTGCAATGCCTGTCTCCTGTGGAGATTTCTGTGGTTACAATCAGTGACCTACACCGTGCTTCCAGGTCTCATCCTTGGACAAAACTTCCAAAAAAGGTACAGTCTGTTTCTCTAAGGCTGGGATTCAGAGGTAGCTCGGCCATGTCTGCTCCTTGATGATAGCAGCACTGTGGGAGCACCACACATTAAATCGCTGAAGATGTGCGGAGGTTTTGAGAGCTTGAGTTTTCAATGATTTCATATTTCGACTGCTTGGTGCAAATTCTTGTTCACTTGCAGTGAGGATCCCCTAATCTGTATGCATGCAGTAGAGCTATAAAGGGCTGCCCAAATTTAAGCAGGCAATAGCTGTCCTATGGGGCTATGATGGTTTTTCAGTGAGATATGGCCACAAGCAGAACAAATTCACAAAAGATAGGCTCTCTTCCCACTTAACTAAGATCTCCACCTAACTTTAATGGTATTTAAAGCATAATAAGCGTTTCGATTGAATATTTCAATCATCCTCAAGGAATTACACACATAATTAAAGTGAAACCAACGCCTGTTTTTGAGTCACTGAAAAAATCACTGACTCAGGTGGGATTTGAACCCACGACAAATCAAAGCATAAATCATAGGTATCATGTGTAAACTAGCCATCCACAAATTTTCTCTAAATCAGTACCATATTGTCCAATGAACTATCATTGACAAAATTTAAATTCCTTACCTGCAGTCCACCAACATCATCTTGAAATAGAATTGTTATTCCTCCATAATCCGTATGTTCACCGCAACGTAGCTGATTAGATTTGATTGTGATATTGCCTGATATTGCTGGGTAGTAGTTGATACGTAGCTGTACTCCACCTTCCAGTTTCCCAGGACTCAGGTAAGCATAAGAAAACGAATCAGCATCCTTGACAATAGGTAAGCATTGATGGTTAAATAATAAATAAATTGTGTGAAGAGAAAGACAAACGATATACAGGTAAAATAATAATCTTTCAAAGTCTTTAACCACCTGCACAAGAAAAACAAAAAGCAAAAAAAATATTGATGTGAAGAACTTACCAGTCCTAGTCCGATGGCCATGACGTTCAGCACTCGCAATCCAAGCTTTACGGTTTGGTCGTACAAGTTGTTCACAACCGGCTTGAACTTTGGTAAATCATCATCAGGCCATGGCTATGATAAAAACCGTGACCAACAAAAAACAATGTTCAAAACCTGAATGTTAATGCTGGTATACACAATTTTTACCTACCCCAAAAGGATGGAAAGTTGAATTAGCTTAGGCAGAAAAGAAGATCACACAAATATTCAAATCTCGGCAAACTGCTGGGATTGAACTGGGAACCATGTGATAGGAGAGCAGAGACCTTACTAATCTTACCAACTGCACCAACCACGTTAGGTGCTAACCTACCATGGATTAATGTTCCGTCCAGGTGTCGTCAAAGACTCTCATCCACTTAACACAACGGAATCTGGAGATAAGTGCTGGCCCTCTGAGCCACTAGGCTCGTAAAAGGATTTAGCTTTGCTGAATATTAACGGCTATCATTTTTAAAAAGTTCTTTTAGCTTATGGTTGGGCACTAGCACAAACAGCTGTTTAATGCTGCTAACAATCAAGCTCACTGAGAGTAAATTAAGGGTGCACTCGTTTGGGCCTATTGCACAATAGAAATACATAAAATATAAACTTTGTCAGATTTCTCTGGCTGCTTTTTTGTGTGAAGTTATAAATAAAACACGAACGATAACTACGTATTACAAGGAAGTGACCGCAGTGGACAGCTGTTTTGCTCTTATAAGAGCTTGTCATGAGGTCTTTGTAAATAAGCAACTGTAACTTCCAAGGCGGACTAAAAGTCTCTTTAAACCTAAGTCACCACACTATAATTGTGGAACCTTATGCTGCGATCTTAGCATAATGTAGTTCAATGGAATAATCTTCAATAAAACATCTTGAAAGAGAAATTGGTTATACCCCATCTCGGTCATCAACAGATACCAAGGGACCAAAATTTCTGTCATTTGTAGCTGTATCCAGCTTTTTCCAGAAGCCAACGAAGATTTACCAAATAAAACATGTATTAGTGATAAAACTCATTTGAATTTTAAATATGAAACAATTATTTCATCAAATTTACAATCAAGTAAATTCAAAATTTCATTCTAAATCCAAAATAGTTGGAAAAGGCCCAAACGAATAGGGGTGATGTCTGATGGCTAACAAAGGGATCTTTAGAAACCACTATTTAAAAAAAAAAAAAAACAGATACCATTGCAAACAATTTAAGATAACATTTATGACATGTCATTTAAATGAGTCATTTAAATGACATGCTCACTTAAAAGTCTGTTTCTTAAAGGGGAGATTTCATTGCTTCTCACAAAAAGATCTTCTAACAACAAGTTAGGAAAACTGAGGGTACTCAAGAAGTACAACAAGCTAGGAACAAACTTTTTCTCAAATATTGCTTTTTACTTTTGACTAAATCTATTACTTAGTACTAAGCAAAATAAAGTTCTTGTTTTAATTTTCACTGTTCTCAATATACAAGAAGTGAACCAAACGTAACTGTAAAATAAAATGCATTAACTTTAAAAAAGACTTTACCACTGCAAACTCATCACTGACTGCTCCAATATCAAATGACTCTTTGAGATCCCCAGGACGTTCTGGATTAGTGCTAGAAGGTAGAATAAATAATTATATCTAACAAAGCACACAAAGAATTATCACACAGCTAAAAGACAATGACGACTGTGGACAGACTGGCTGTTGTTCCAGAATTGCAGGGCAAGAAATTTTGCATCTACAATTAACTTTCACTACCATGTGTTCAAGTCGGCACCTTCCTTATAGTGTTGAGGATTAGGGAACAGAATTTGAGTCAACTGCCCAAATCATTTTGTTCCAGCATTTTCAGAGATAACAAGCAGTTGGTGCAAAAATTAATATTTGTGAATCAAGAGTTAACAACTAACTGTAAACTTGTGAGCTAGTGTGTTGCACAGAAAGTGCTGCCTTTGCTCTAACATCTACAAATGGTTATTAGTGTCTTGTCGGATAAGGACATTAAAGAACCCATACACTTCTTGCAAAAAGCAAGGTAGTGATCCTGTTGAGCTCATAAAAGTCATAAACACTGAGTGAACTTGCAATGATTCTTTATTCCGTGAAAACTAAAAGCGAACACACTTACATCCGGGAACTCGATATATGTAAGTACGTCACGGCTTGCATGTCTCAAATGGAACGGTAACATAACAATCCTGGTGTTGTGGTCTGTTTATTCCATTGAGGGAGCTTCTTATCAGCTGCCAAGTTCCACCTTAACATGTGAGCCACTCTGGCAGACTTTCTGAGACCCTTAACTTTCTGACCTAATTAAATTGTATTTGCTTGTAAACAGGTTCTGAAAATCCCTGCGCTGAGAACTTGTATATGTATTGTATTGTATTGGTGTGAGCTACATCATTGCTTCTTTTTTAAAAATAACAGTAGTGTGATAAATTTGTAAATTAAACACCAACTATTATCATTATTTGGGAATCATTTTCTGCATCAAAAGAGATATATTAATGAAAGTAGAACCCTCAAAGAACAAAAAAATCTAGATTTGCAATAGTACTTTTTAATTTATCTAGTAGTAAATCTTTATTAGCCACTAAATCAGTAAAACTTTCAGCCTCAATACTGAAGATTTGTCTTAAAAATGTATTAATATGCCAATACAATTCTGGTAGATTTTTTAGAAAACATCTGAATGATTTATTAATTAATCAATAATATCTAATACCTTTCTCTTTCTAAAGCATCCCAGCCATTTGGTGAAGTGCCAACTTTCTTGCTATACCTGGTTTTCACCTCAGGACTCAGGTTAAAAAACTCATCAGCAACATTAAAAATACACTCTACCTGAAATGAGGGAGTTGTGAATACTTTAGAGCAAAACTATTGAATGATTACATTGTAGTTACTAATAATTAACACATGTTTTTAGTAATTAAAAACAAATCAACTTGACCAAATCAAGCAAAACCATGTAGTTGGGTTATCTTCTTTGCTTCCTTGTACGGTAAAAACACAGACTGACAGTGCCCTTCCATATCTCAATCTTCTTGATATCTTGACAATCGAAAATATTCACCAACTACAAGTTATCAAATCTACTCTTTATTGGCACAAAAATGAACCTTCAGAAATTTTTAATGATTCATTTAAATACGCGAAAAATGTCCATTCGTACAACACTTAATATGCTGCTAGCTAGACTCAGTAGTTAAAAGCCGGGAAACATAAATATTCACTAATGTGATACAATTAAAACCCTTGTATACATCTATTTAACAAAAAAATAAATATAAATCCCTGGAAAAAGTCCTTTTCATTATGAGGGTTATTAACCCTTTCACTCCCAAGCACTTATCTGCACTCAACTTCTCCTTAGATAACAAATACAAAATAAGACATTTGGTAATGAGAAAATGTAAATTGATCAAACAAAGCAAACTAATGAAGATTAAAAGTGAAATTCTCTCAAACTTGTTCAATGTAAAGTATTGGCACAAGTTGGGAGAATTTAATAATTCAGCAGGGACTGTTCAAAAGGGTTAATACTCTTATCTAAATATAAAAGAAAAAAGTATTTTCTATTCATATAATCATATTCATAAAATCCTAACCATTACCAAAATATGAAGTATGTCAATATCTCACTCAAAGACCATGTGTATTTAAATAAATTGTTTTACTTTATTCTTCAATGCGAATCGTACTTCAGGCAATAACTGACCTTGGCTTAGCTTTGTATAAACTTACTTGAGATCTTAAAATGCTCACTAAACAGTTCAAATGTCAATACACTACAAATAGAATATATTTTCCAAATTGTCCAAATACTTACCTGGTTCCCAACCAAGCAAACAGCCGCTGGATTTCCACTTAAAGGTTTCGAAGTGAATGCATCAGCGATGAAAATCGGAAATTCTTGTACCTCGTCCGCCATTTTCAAAATTTGCGGGTAGCCTGGGCACTAAAGGCCTTCTTCAATGGTCAGCGGACACCTTTTTGCAAAGCGTCCTGGCAAAAGCAGGTTGTCAACGGTACAGTAACATACTTTTAAAATTATTTTGAATGTTTTTCTCTTTCATTTTGCACGAAGTTTTCTGATGCTAGTCGATAGCAACTACTTGGATGTTAATGTCAATATCTTCTTGACGTCAAATATTACAGAGAAAGAAACTGATTGAAATTTTGGAAATATATATGATGGCGCGGGAGAAATGCACCAATGGTGATAAACAAGAACAAAATATCTGAAGGCAATAATTGCGGAAATATGCTTTCAACTTGGACAATTCCAACTGACCCGGGCTTGGAAACAAGAAGGCCTAAAAGTTCCCATTCGTATTACGACCATATCGAAAGTCGTCCACGGGCTAGAGTTAAACCTGAGGCACTTAACAACGCGATAAAAGGACAGGGAAGTTTATCCCGACTTTTCAATCCTCTGGCAAAACCATATCATATTAGTTCAAGACCCAGTAAGTGAAAAGTTAAAACATGATTATAGCTGTACCCTTTTTAAGTAGATTTTGTTGTTTGACTATAGCTTAAAAGTATTTTTTATATGTTATGTATAGGATAAATTATAAGGATGTGAATTTTAATTGTAAGTTAAAGTTATTTTTTAAAGGTCGTTTTACTTACTGCTTACTTAATCCTCTTCATGCCAGTTGCTGAAAAAATTGTGCATGTAACATCTTTGTGTAACTGACAATGCAACATTGCAAGTTACAGAAATAGTTGAATAATCTTACCTTTTGCAACACTGCGAAGCCAGTTGCAGCGTTACACGGGGCAGTTGCATTATATATCCATACCCCATCTATCGAGGACAACGGATTTCCAGGGAGGGGGGACCCTGAGGACACATTGGATTTTCAGGGAGGGACTTTTACTTGGCACCAAGATTTCCAGGAAGGGACCTGTCATCTAGATTTCGAATTCCAGGGGAGGGGATATTGAAAACTACCCGGAATTCCAAGTGAGGGAGTATCAAAGAAACTTGGAATTTGAGTGGAGGGGGTATCCAAGACACTTGGAATTCCAGGGGAGAGGGTAGGCAGCAATCCATCCCCTCAATAGGGGGGGTGCCAATAAATAATGCAACTGCCCATGTTAGTATCCTGCTTCACAACATCAATGTCGCAATCAAATAAACAGCCAATCAAATTAAATATAAAACATGACAGTGCACATGCTGGACAAAACCATCTTACAGAAAATGAAAAAATATAATGCGAATTGTGAAAAAATTGTCCTCATCAGATACATGTCACAGAAGCTTGCAATTTTTCATTATGAGCAGCATTGCATTGCAAGTTGCTAAGAAAATTACCTCTTGTAGCACAGCCTTAAGTCAACTACAAATAACATTTTGTAATTCTAGCAAACTGTTGTTACAATAAAAGTTTTTCAGTAAATTGTAAATAGTAATAATGAAAATGTTTTAAGTAGCAAAGATTTTTGAGACTTATTGAATTTTGTAAGTGTCTGCTAAATGTGCAGGGAATATCCGCATAGACTCATAATGATAGCAAAGAAAGTTTACCTTACTCTTAACACTAAGCCACTTAAAAACTTTTAGTTTTTCATTTAATTGCCAATATTTGTCACAGAAGTTCTTATCACTGGCATGTCAGATGTGAGTTGTATTCATCAATCGACTTGTATTTGCATAATATTTTCACATTGGAAAAGAGCTCACATTGTTTCCTTTTCAATTGCAACTCAAGAAAAAGTACAGCCCATAAATACTAGAATTTGTACCCATAATCTACTCAAAATATACTCATAAGTATAATTTATAAACTCACACTAGCCTGCAAACACCTGCATTGCAGGGTAAACTCGTACTTTATGTGCCACCAAATTGTCTAGTGCCGCCTCTAAATTTCTCAGAGGTGTAATTACTGGACTAGTGATTACACCTCTGAGAAATTCAGAGGAGGCAGCAGCAAATCTTGATTGGGTGGGCAAGATTTCAGGCACCGAAGGCATCTAATAGCGAGCGCCACAGGCGTGAAAAAGCTAGGGGGCTCTGGGAGCATGCTTCCCCAGGAAATTTTGAATTTTTAACCCCTCAGAGATGCTATTTTCTGCATCTACAAGGACCACAATCGTAAATAATTAAGGGCTTCAACTTGATTTTTTTTTGGGGGGGCGATACCCCCCAATATTATTTGGGGGGGCAGCCACCCCCTGTGCCATTGCCACTGAAATTTGTCTTGCCAGCATAGGTAAAGTACATCATGGGTAGTACTAAAAGATTTTAAAGTTGTATGATATTTACCATGATCTTCAAACATTATCAGGTAACAGTTGCATTTCACTAGTTTTATTGCATCTTGTTCAATGTTAAAGTGTGATAAGATGAAACTAAAATATTTTTCCGATCTGTCACTAGCATCAGCTCACCAGCCAAAAGATTATGGTAAAGAGAATGTACAGAGAATGAGGCAAATTCAGAAAGTTAACAGAGAGAAGGAGAAAGAAGCTGAGGCATCGGCTAGACAACCTATGAAAGCTGTCTATAAACCAGAAAAATTTGCTCATGTTGATTCTAAAGTAGCACAAGATGTTAAGGTAAAATGTTCAGGGCATTCTAGACATCAAGTGTATTTAAAAAGTTAACATAATACCAGCATTATGTTTGACCCAGGGTTTTCCTTTTCAAATAAAGTTGAAGTCGATGAAAGTGAAGCTGGCGGAGACAATTACTCTTTATATAAACTATTTTAAATTATATAACAGTAAGTATGCTTTTAGTTGCCGGCGACGGAGCTGTTTGCATGCGGCAAAAGTCACCGGCGGAAAAGGAAAAGCCTGTTAACCCTTTCAGTCCCAGCTCAATTATTAAGATCTCCCAACTTGAGCCCTTACTTTTCATTGAACAAGTTTGAGAGAATGTCAGTTTTAATCTTCTTTTAATCTTTGTTTGTTTTATCAATTTTCATTTTCCCACTACCAAATGTTTTATTTTGTGTTCGTTATGAACTTTAAGGAGAAGTTGATTGTTGATAATTGATTGGGACTGTAAGGGTTAATATATAAAAATTGGCTACCTATAACTCAACATAAAAATTATCCTAGGTTAAAAGTGACATGATTATATACATTTCTGTCTTACCATTCTCATGTCACTGCCCTCAAGTTGTAAAGAGGATAAATTTTACTCTATCATAGAAATAATTTTTAGACTGATGTCCTAGGCTGGAGTTTTTCGATGAAGGACTCTAGTTGTCTGAAACCATACAAAAAGTTGAAAACTTGAGATAAAAAATATATTCCTTAAACACGTTTATCATGCTAGTACGTTTTTGCATTACAGTACTCAGCTTCAAGAAACAATGTTTGAATTTCTCTAAAACTTGTATATGCACACTGTGCGGGTAGCTAAAAAATTTACCTGCAGCAGTAGATTTCAACATACACATATCAATTTGATAGCAAGATTGTGGGTGGCAGAACAGGGGGGCAGGGGGGGTACTAGATTCCCCCCCCCCACTCACCAATTATTTTAGATACCGAGATTTTTTATTACCATACTTGCAGACTTTTCCTCCTTGGACATTTATTCAAAGTTTTAGTTTAAGTCAGGATATTTCAAGAAATGGTTGTTTCTCTGCAGCAGTCTAGAATTGGCATCACCTTCGTTATAATGTTCTCAGTATTCCCCCCCCCCTCCCCAATCACCTTCAGCTTCTGCCACCTAATAAAAGATGAAAGTCCTTATTAGGTCAGTACTTTTTTCATATGTTGCAGTTCATCACATTTAATTCATTGTCAAACGTTAACCACTAAGTATAATTTGTTTTCAAGAGAAAAATAACTAGCAGTAAGCTAGTTTGGGCTGCGTTGGTGTTTCTAAAGTAACAATTTGGTAATAAAACTATAAATTCTATACTGTAAAAAAGAAATACTTACTGACGATTCGGACGTTAGTCCTTCGTCGGAGTAAAGGAAGGCTAACGTCCGAAACGTCAGTAAGTATTTCTTTTTTACGGTGTAGAATTTACATTTTTATTACCAAATAATTTGTTTTCCACTTTTCTTGAAACTTGTAAACTTTTGTCTTAATTGAACTAGTTTCCTGCAGTTTGTTTTCATCACTTGTTGCCGTGCAAGTTGTTGAGCTTACAACTTCACTTCCATCCCTCGTTTTCCCTGATGGTGAAGTCTCATCGTGTTTTGTTGACTCTTTAAAAGCCAACCAATTGAACAACTTTCTTTTGCACATTTTTTCTGGGGTATAATTAATATGTTACTTATTATAACTTTCAGCACTTAAAAAACTTGTCAAGGAACATTGATGTGTGAGATTTTGTACGTTTTATGAAATGAGTTTGCACAACAACAATGCACACAGTACACATGTGCTCTAGAAACATGAGGGCACAGTTCAAACCGCTTACAATTAAACAGTACGTGTGATAGTGCAGGCAGTCATTGTAAATGTTTTTAAGTCAAAATGTGATGCGAATAATAACTTTTTGGATCAGTAATGATAAAATTTTTTGTGTTTTTTCAATTGAGTGGATGAATAACGTTTCTACTGTACAAAGAAAAAAACTGCTGGTTATCAAGTAATTTGTATTACTAAGAGCTACATGCGCAGTTGTGCACCCAGAAAAAAGTCTACATGTACAACAAGAAATTTACATGCATAGTGCAGTGTGCACCCAAGAATTTCAAACGGTGAGAAAGTATTTAATAAGCTGATTATATAAATTATTTAGTTTTTAAAGGTTATTACAGACGAAGTAAATCAAAGTTATATATTTATTTTATTACATTTTTAAAATTTCTTTCTATTAGGCCCCACCTCCACCCCCAAGATCCAACTCTGCAACATATCTCAGAGCTCACACTCGCAGTGGACCAGTTGTGAAGGATCGTCCAAGCTCAGTTGAACCAGTAATACCACGAGAAGAGAAACTTACTGTTCCGAAAGCAGCCATTGCAAAAGAAGTATGGAGCTTTAATTTAAGCTTTAATTTATCTTAAGAAAACATGGTTTGATGAGTTTACACTATAAAAGGTTTTTAGAATCTTGATATTTGGTGTTTTCAGAATGCTAATTATAACTCTGGTCACTGTTTAACTAAAGGCTGTACTTGGATTTAGTTGTTACTGTTACAAGGTCATAATAATAGTGTTCCAAGCTGCAACGACTTTCGTCACCATGGCAAGTAGATTAAATAATGGGTGACCAAAACTCAGAACAGTCACCAATTCGCAGACCTCCCTTTTTGCCAATAAGTTTTTTTAGTTGAATTCCATACATACCACCACAAGATCGAAAATGAAAAGTGTGACTCTTTTAAAAATTTTATGGCTTCAAATTGATATCCTTGAGAACCTTTTTAAAAAGTATGGTTGTGATGATCTAGGCAACTTTTAATGAAAGCATTGAACAATAACCAGTTCTTATGTGTTGTGATCAAGAAACTTTCCAACACAAGATAAGTTGTGTAAATGATATTAACAGATTTGCAGACACTATTTGTATAGGTAATAGCATGATTTGTAGTCTGTGATATTTGGCATAAATACCACGAGTGATATTTCAAAATTGTTATACGTAATTCACGAGCCTTTAGGCGAGTGAAATTTGAGACAATTTTGAAATATCAGGAGTGGTATTTATGCCAAATATCACGTACAAATCATGCTATTACCTATACAAATAGTGTATGCAAATCTGTTAATATACTGCTACATGAGAAATTATTTATAATGCCATCCGTTTATTTTGTGACACATAATTTGATTGTTTTGCTTCATAAGAAAGCAAATTAGTTTCAAAATTCTTGCTTTCGGCCCAGCTGGTTCAGACATTAAGCCAGGTTGATGCACTTTTCTTCGTGTTTGGGTTTTCTGAATTTTCCTTAACCCTTTGACTCCTAAAAGGGCCTAAACCGCCCGCACGATATGGTACTGAGTTAAAGAATTCAATCTTTCTTAA
>JAOTRI020110223.1:0-13098 GCA_028564885.2 Zoanthus sanctaehelenae | reverse complement strand
GCGCTCGGGCTAAAATGAACCTGAGTCGGGCCCAAAACATATTTACGCCCGCGAACATCAACTATATTGTTATATTATTGTATGCTCTAAACAGTTTTTATTAACAGGCAAGCTGTTGAGTGCACTGCTGACTGGCTTAAGTGACCGTAGTACATCCGTGAGGAAGGCTTATTCTACGGCCATTGGGAACCTGGTTAAGGTATCTTGTCTTTGATTTTGATTTTAGTACATTCAACGAAATTGTACCTTGACTTGTTAGATCTGAAGGCTGGCATTGCTGGCAAAATTGATAAGATACCTGCTTTCAATCGCGATGTCCTGTAACTGTAAAATACAGTTAGAGGAAGTAGCATATAAGTTTAAAGTAGAACTGAATGCTAATACTGCCTGTTTTTGTTTGAATCTGTTAATATTGATAAGATTAACTTTAGAAATTGTTTCTTTAATTTGTTTCATTTTGTGGTCGCTTTAGAGATTGAGATTGTCAGTGGTATGTTACCACGTGTTTACGATATTATTAACTTAAGTATGGCAGTGTACGTCAAAATCTTGCGAGTTTTCGGGCAATCTGTCAATCTGTTGTCTCACGAAGTACGAGTTTCAGTACTAGATTTCACGCGCGCGTGCTTACACAGCCAAACTCGTCGACAGGACTCTGGACAACGAGTTCGCTGCATGGTTAGAGCACGCGCGCGCGCTTAAAATCTCGTATTCGTTCTCGTACTCGGATCTAAAGGTGTCTTTTAACAGCGAAAAATCGCACAAGTAACCATATTTTCATCCTTTTAATCATACTAGTATCAGAACCTACGTCATGAACAACCGCTGACATCACATACTGAGTCACCGATCAAATCTTGTGGATTTGCTATAAAATACCACGTGCTTCTGATCAATCTGTTTTGCTAACAGCTTGAAATGTACGTCGAAATGTTCAAACGACAAAAAGTAAATGTTGAGGTTCCGTTCTTTTTGAAAACTCAAAATTTGGAAAAAAAACATTTAATGGTTTTCTGTGGTCTTTAATCATGCTAGTTGCTAACCTAAAGCAATAAAATCAAACTATCAGCTATTCATTTGGATAAATATTAGAGTTTTACAAAGTGATAAGGATTAGAATTTAAACTGTCGTCTTAGAAGGTAGTCCTTCGTTGGAGTGAATTCCTTAAAAAGATAAAAAGAAATCGTGGTCACCAACGTGCGCCGCCCAAGCAGCGGTGCTATTAAAAGATTCAGAGTTTTTCTACTCTCTTTAAGCGTACTCAGTAATGCTTTGGAATGTGTTTTAAATGCCAAAGATCAGTTATAAGTAACCTACTCTTGCTAGGAGCTAAAATGGGCACCAGCCCACTAAGAGTACATGCTTGTTTATTAGAACCTTTACTTTTGGTGAGGCTCATTGTTCTTAATCTTTTGGTGATTTCGGCCTCAAGCTCTTCTTATTTTTGTTCTTTTATCTAGCAGAGTCCAGTTGTTCAAAAGTCGATTAGCACTAACCCAGAGTTAAATGTTTAACCCATGTTCTAAGGAGAGATTTTAGTTGTAATTTTGGGATTAACAAGACTTTTCTTAAATAAATCCAAACAGTCTTCATAAATAACCATTTACCTTTTCTTAAAGAAGAAATTCCTGTTTAAATTTTGCCTAACCCAGGGATAAACTTAACCATCCTTTGAACAACTGGGTCCTGGTCATATTGAAGAAAAAACCCAGCGCGAGACTTCTTATGGTTTATATCGTGTTGCTAAATTATTATTTTTTAAGTTAGGTCTTAAATCAAACATTTTCTCAGACATTCGGTGCCTGATCCTGAGATGTGTTCATAAATTTTTCTTACTTTGTGGCCAATTTCGGCCTCCTCGTTGTTTTATTCTCATAAAAAGCGTGTATTTCGTAAACTTCTGATCATGCCAATTTGATAGGTTGCAAAAGACAGCAGCGTTGAAAAGGTGATTGATCGACTTAAGTCTTGGTACCTTGAAAAGGAAGGTTGGTTTGAAATATCTCCTTTGTTATTAAAAGTGAATTTTCCTTTTTGGATATTTTGAATAAAGTACTATGGTGATAACTTTCTTTTAAAACTGATCGACCTTTACATTTTGCTCACGTCATTATTCACAATCTACTTTATTAGCTTCCAGCTGTAGATTGCGAAAGAATAATGGTTTGAATCTAAAGCTTAGAATAACTCGTCGAGCAAACAAAGAGGTCATATTTGCGATTCAATGCATAAAATTTCTAAAAAGAGATCGCGGTTAAAAGTCGCGTTATACATTCGTCCACTAGTAGAGTGATACTGAAGGTTTAGTTGTCTTATAATTTAATTAACTTAATTTGATTCCAGATAAAGATATGCTCTACTTTGCTACAAGCTTTTTAGCATTTTTTTAATCCGTGAGCTACTTACGAACGTTGCACAGTTACTATGCTTACTTAGTGAATGGCTCCACCTAAATTGTTCTTCATTTGTTACAAAATTTAAACCAATTGTATAATTGCACTTAATTTACCCATCCTGTTGATGAACAATAACTGTTCTAATATCTTTTTGAGCAGCGGTATTTGTTCAGATATCTATCTTTATTAAATTTTTAACCTCGAATATTGCGTTTCTAGCGTTCTGATTGGTTTACTCAATCTCGGTTGTCAGCTCATATACCTAATGACCATATATGGAAACTAACTTACAATGTTGCTTATCAATTTATTAAAACGCTTTTGTCATTTTCAAGTATCGAAGAATACGGAAAGTTCATAAAATTTTAATAAAACAATTATTCCAGTTGCGCTTGTTAGATATGAGATGATTATAGCCTACTCGGTGCTACTCGCCTCGTTGGCTATTTACCATCTCATATCCAACGCGCGCTCTTAGAGTGATTGTTGATTATCAGGGAAGAAACACTTGGAAGAACGGATGTTAATCTGTAAATTAATGTAAATACTGTTCCTAATGTTTGCATCTATGTCGGTAGATGATGGCTTACGTCAGGCCTGTGGTCTGACAATGCAAGCAATATCAAGACAAGCGTCAGACATATTGAAGAGGCACACAGCCAGAGCCCTTCCTATGGTTTATTTTGCGATGCATGCCCAGAAAAACAGTGGTGAGTTATTAAACAAATGGGTAGTTGACTATTTTGTAGGGAAACATAATTAGTTTTTCTTGCAAAAGCATAAAATATCGAAATAATCTGTGGGAAAGAGCAAAGTAAAAGAATCAAAGCTACTCGAGTGTTTTAGGGTAGTTTTTTAATAATGACAATATCAATGTTTACGATGTTAATCTTGATGTTTATTTAAACATTAGAGCACAACTTTCTATGACTTTATCGGTGAAATAGAGCATGCGTGATTTTGGGAGAAACGCGAGAACGCTGTAAAATCACAAGCCGTAGGCAAGTGATTTTACAACGTTTCCAGTGTCTCTCCTAACATCACAAGTGCTCTATTTCACCCAAAAGTCATAGAAAGTTGTGCTCTAACGCTTTTATGATATAGCAAAACAAGCGGCAAATCAAGAAAGCGAAAACCATGACTTTATCGGTGTAATAAAGCATAGATTTGAACCAATAAAAGCGCGCGTTTTATCGTAGCTATATTATAAAATGTTTTTTATAATGGTGATGATGATATTAATGTTTATAATGGTATTGTTGACGATGATGATGTTGGTAATAATTATGCTGTTGATGATTTTGATGATGTCGATGACAGGGGTGATGGTGGCGGCGATAATGATGAAGGTGGTGTTATTGATGATGATGGCGTTGATAATAATAATGATGATTTTGATAATAATAACGATGATGATGATGGTAATGGATGTAGTCATAATAGTATGATGGTAATGATGATAACTGTAATGATTTTGCTTTTTATAATGATAATAAAGATGATGTAGATGGTATGAGCATGATGTTTTTGGTATTACTGATGATGACGGACTTGATAATAATAATTTTAAACAACAAAAAAGTTTTGGCTTACACCAATCAAGCTCCCACATGCATGCGGTGGGAGTTAAGCCTTAAAGCAGTTCTCTGAACTCGCCCTTGTAGTTTCATTGCTCGTGGCTGAAAAACTATACCGTGCTGATGAGTCCTAACAAGGACGAAACAGCTGTACACGGTTGCTCCAGTTACTTGCTTTGTTGTTACTCGGGTGAAGCTGGTTGTGTGCATGCATGCAGTTTCTGGCCAAACCGTGTAGTAGAGTTTGAGTGGTTTTTGTTGTTTAATGTTTTATAATAATAACGATGGTGATGGTTAAGGTAATGGTAGTGTAATCATGATTGTATAAATGTACTGATGATGATTGTAGTGATGTTGGCTATGATGATGCTTATTTTGAGAAATGTGATGTGATGAAAAGGTAATGATGGTTACAGTGATATTTTTTGGTAGTTCTCTTAAAATTATCTCAGACTGTAGTTACAGCTAAAAGAATGAATGTAGCTTGATTTTTGATAAATTTGCACGGCGTTTGTGTTTGAAGTTTTTCTTTGTGACATGTTTTAGGAGAAACGAGCTCCCGTGTTACATCGGAGACACAGTCATCAGTTTGGGAAGAAGTTTGGTTAGATAACACTCCAGGTATCAAAAGAATATTATACTAAACTCTGTAAGTTTGGTTAGATAACACTCCAGGTATCAAAAGAATATTATACTAAACTCTGTAAGTTTGGTTAGATGATACTCCAGGTATCAGTTCATCAGCTATCTTTTGATTATAAACCTGAAATCGATTCGTACTCAAAACAGTAACGTCCAAATGTTTAACGGATGAATAAATGTTAATTTCGTAAGTCAAACCGTGATACCTAGTACAATTATTTTGTGAAAAGGAAAATTTAAAGATAAGAATGTTAAAACATATATTGTACATCCAAATTAACTTGCTTCGGGTTTCATGCCTTTAGAAGCAAAAAATTTCAACAAACTGTATCAAGCTTGGTTTGTAATTAATATAGATTGAAGTTAGTAGCAAACTTTAGGGGGTTAACTAGCGTCTATTAAAAGTATCGTTAGCTTTACTAAATAATTATAAAATCGTAAGATTTAATTTTTTTAAGGTACGGAAGCTGGTTTAAAGCTATACTTGGCAGAGATAGTGGACATTGTATGTCGTGCGTTCACTTCACAATCCTGGGCGGTCAAAGTGCAAGCAGCTAATACTGTGTCTTCTATTGCCAAAAAACTTGGTTAGTAGATTATGGGCTCTTCAACACACAACTCATTTATGATATTTATTAGAATTAGATCTCTATTAATTTTTCATCTATATACTTGCTTTTTTTAATCCATTAACGCCGTAAAATCATTTATTTGTCTGAAATTAGATTTAACCGGGAACTTTTAGTTATATATATTGCAGTTCAGGTTCAATGTGATTTTTAACTGATTCAATTTATTTTGATCCAGTGCAATATTTCTTGCACTGGTACAAGTTGTCTTGAACTGGTACAACCTGACAATGTAAAAGGAATTCTTTTGGGGGAAGTCATAGATATAATATGGGCCTAGATTTTTAGGGTGATATTACAGAACATTTTATTACAGAATATTTTAAGTAACTTTCACCTTCTCTTTTCTTACCCTCCCACCACTAATATCTACTTACCTGACTTTTGGATTTGTTTGGATCTGTAGTCCTGCTTCATTTCCTCTCGACCACGCAAGCAACCGTTGCTAGCACACCAATTTTTCTAGGTATCACTAGTTAGTGGTCTGTGACGGATATGAGAAAACTAAACTGGTTTGAAAAAAAAACTGGTTTGTACCAGTCCAAGACAACAAGTACCAGTGCAAGAAATACTGCACTGGATCAAAATAAATTGAACCAGCTCAAAATCATGTTTAACCTGAACTGCAACATATACTAACTATTAAAGTCTATTTAATCCTGCATTCTGATTGGTTACTCTACTAGAGATGTATGTGTGGTAGCCTACTAATAGAGCGGATCAAAGTAGTATTGAGTGACGTTTTTTTCAATATTAAAGATTTCATCAACAATTGGTCAAAAAAGGGTTTACAATATAAGTTTTCGATGGAATCCTCTGATATTTTAGCAATAGTGGCTATAAAGAGGGCTCATTGCTATAATTATGATCCGCCATCTTTTACTTGCTGGCCATCATAAATTAGACCTCTGGTAGAGTAGCCAATCAGAATGCAGGATTGGTGTTAGATCGTTGGTAGGTTTGTACTAACAAGTACGACGGGTACAGGAACGCGAATGACCACGGCTCAAAAATCGCTTCACTTCATCGTGCAAGTTCCTGCTCTTAGTTCCTCGTTGTCTCAGAAACTCAAAAAGAGATCTTTGCTTGTTAATTTATCATTAACTCCATGCAGGTGCCGAGCATAATGCGTTCAATCGTGCTGTTGTTTTATCATTATTGTTTTTGCCGTTGCGTGGGCTTCGCCGTCTTCGTTGTGTACATTTACTTGGGACCTTAAGAAACGAGAACGGCGACGCGGACGGCATAAAACAATAGAAAATACAATAACTGCACGTTGGAATGCAGCAAGCGAAGCACGTGCACGGAGTTGTCACTTAAATTAGAACGTGAAAACACCTGATTTGGAGTTGTCGGGACTACGTGGACGTAATAGCCAAAACTTTCTCAGTATCTGTTTACATCATGGTGAAACATTAAATCGTTTTTTTATACACAAAGAGAAAAGCAAAGAAACAAAACCCTTATGACCCAAACAAAAAAGTTAAAGAGTAAACCAAAAAGGAGATTTCATGGAGCCATCGTCGTTCATGTTCCCGTCCTCGTTGCTTAAGGTGTCTACAATTATTGATGAAACGAGCACGGCTAATTGCTTTTATTTAGCGTCTTTTTTTCTTGTTTTCCAACAGCGCTGTCACATTTTGCTACTTCTTTTTCATTTTGAATTGAATTTCATCCAAATTACTGTATGTTTTTCAATTATTTCTATATTTTATAAAGTCACTACTGCTACAGAGCTATGACCTCCGGCTTATATTTTTTATGGAAATTTAATTCTTTCATTTAAATCTTGATGAACTTCTCTTGTCCTTTGCAGGTTCGTCAATGACACAACCTTTTTTAAGTCAGTTGCTTTCAGCATTGGTCAGCGGCCTTTCAGGACGTACATGGGCAGGAAAGGTTTTTATACTCTGTAAACTTTTGCATTCGGTGCTTTCACTGAAGTAATGGTAATACAAATGATATCCTTTCGGAGAATCATGTTTTTATTACATTTCAAGAAATTTCTTATGTTAAAACATACAATCCATTATCAAAAGCATTAAAAGTTAGTATCCTTAAGCATAGTGATAAAGTAAATTCTACACAACTCCTCTTTTCAGAATATCTGTAGATACTCTATACCAAACTAGCCTTTTGCGTAAACTAACGTTCATCGGGTCAACTATTTACAATATTTATGTCAGTGTTCATAATACACATAATATCTATGCATAATTTAAAATTTTTGTAATACACCGTTCGCGGACGCCAATGATTATTTAACTGGTTTTGAAAGAAATGTGTGTACGGAAAATTGTCCACTGTAAATGGAAGTGAAAAAATCTTGCAAGCGTGGCCCTATGGTAGAACGTTTGACTTTTGTATGCACGGACCTAGTTTTAGACTGTCCTGATCCTTTTCATGTCATTTTTTTAGCTTAAAATTGCCTCTAATGCCTTTTTCTTATTTCGTAATAAACTTTGATATTAAGTCATATATATATATATTTATTATATGGCCATGTCTCAAAAAGACTGGAAACAAACAAATTCAAAAATTTGATTGGCTAAAATCGATCTTGACCGCGGTCTAGATTTTCCCATCTAGACCGGCATCTAAACCGCGCAGGGAAGCAAATAAAATTATTTATGTTTTTGTTCTTTTGCTTTCTTGTTTGGCCTTACTGTGTTCGGTCTGGACTGGCGACCTCGGTCAAGATTCTCCCATACAGACCTACCTCTCGGTTAATAAGAGATATTAATCATTAAATTGTTCAGTATTATAGTCCATTAAAAGCTGGCTTTAAAAGTCATTTGATTGATTTTTTTTAGGAATCTCTGCTGGAAGCGCTGTCTTGCTTTTGCTTAGAGTGCAGGTAATGGTTAAAGTGCCGATAGAGCCTTAAGCGTTTTTGTGTTATTGATATCTTGATACTCAATAAAAAGGTATCCCAGAAAAAAATTTTCGACGCCGCAACTTCTTTGCCACTAAATCGAGCTGTAAAATTCCTGTACAGGCCACGCCCAACGAAGATGGCCGGCAATTGTTGAGTCTGGGTCCAGCATAGTTTGTGACGTCACTTCAGGAATTGTCGACTGTTCATTTTAGTGTTTCAGTGTATTACCAAACAGACTCAATCATTTTTCAATTTGTTAAAGCCAAGAAATGATTAGGTTGGTATGAAAAAGCAACAAAAAACTGAGAAAAATGGCGGGAAAAGTAGACGATTCCTGAAGTGACGTCACGGGCCCAGACTTGGTCGGTGGGGGCACTCTCAAGCCAAACCAACAAGACGGCGTAGTCTCCAAGATACCATGTGAATGCGGAAAAGTCTACATTGGGGAAACGGGACGACCGATACAAGAGAGGTTAAAAGAACATGATAGAGATATACGATTCGCTCGAATCTAGAATTCCGCTGTCTCAGATCAAGCCAACTAAACAGGACACAAGCCGCTATGGAAAGAAGTGAAGTTTGTTGACAGAGAAAGACACTGGTATACAAGGAAAGTGAAAGAGACAATTATTATTAGACTCAACTCCAATAACATTAGCAACGATAACGGGGCAGAAATTCCAAAAGCTTGGATACCGACAATTAGAAAACACCAGAGCCATCGATGCGCGAAAAACAAGCGGACGTCCGAGGATAACGAAAAAACAAAAACAATAGCCAGATCGAAATGAGCCAATCACAACAAACCACCGCCATACATAATGCTGTACAAAACCAGTCGACCCGATCGCCTGAAGAAGACTAGCAGTAGCAGTCGAAACATCGCGAACAATATATCAAAGTGACTTGTAGGTAGTGTAAAGTACTAGTGAGAGAGAGCAAGAAGTCACACCTCCAACAATACACACAGTTGTAAGCAAGGTAAAATACTAGTGAGAGAGAGAGCGAGAAGTCACACCTCCAACAATACACACAGTTGTAAGCAAGGTAAAATACTAGTGAGAGAGAGAGCGAGAAGTCACAACTCCAACAATTCACACAGTTGTAGGTAGTGTAAAGTACTAAAGCAAGAAGTCACACCTCCAACAATACTCATAGATGTAAACAGTGAAGAACTTCGTTGGAATTCAGGATAATTTAACCTTATACCGAGGCTAAGACTTCAAATTAAATACGTTATTGTTGTCAGCAGCAACTGGTCTATTCAATCTAGTTTGTTTTGCACCAAGCTAAAGCTTTGTCACTAGTCTTTGGAATGATGCAGATTACTCCTACTTTCTATATACGTACTTGTTAAGTACGCGTGCATGGTTCTGGTGACAGAACCTTACTACAGAGCGTCACATTTAGGTGATTTTTGGTGTATCCAAGCAGGCACGTTGTTATTTCTCCTTCCTTTACAGCAACCTGTACTAATAGCGGTATGTTAATCTGAATGTACCTGTCAAGTCATGTACTTTCTGTTACTTTCTTTGTGAAAGAATCTTTCGTTACGAAGAAAAACGAGTTTTTGCAACCCTGACAGAATTTTAAAATTACGCCATTTTGAACCGCTTTTTGAGACGAACTGTACTCTTTAGCTTCGTATTTTACCTTTTTTATTTCAGCAACATTATAAACAACTGGAAATTTTGAACGTACGTCTCAGATATTTTAGAAGTTGCTAAACGGATAGGACTTACCTCAACGCTTCTTTTCAAAATAGTTGAATTTCCAACAATGACGAAAAGTTATTCTTGTAACTTTTCTAAAAACTGTTTCACAAAGTGTTTCTAAACTGTTCCTGAACAGTTCCTAAAGTGTTCCGAATTGTTCCTAAACCAGCAAATAGTGCATAAAAATGGCCGCAGAAGTGTTAAAAACCATTTCACTGCAAAGTGTGCATGACGTAAGGGTAGAAATTTAGATGTGTTTTACACAGCTTTCTCGAAAATATAGACTTAATTCAGAACATTTTATCTAATACTTAGTTCAGTACCACTCCAGATGAAGATTACAGTTGTAGCTGCTAAGACATGTTAATTTTCAAACCTAGAGTGTGGTTATTTTTGTCAAATAGCATTCTTCACTTGGTATTATTATTTTGTTAGATGTTTAAGGGTTAGTTACTGGAAGTGAGTTGTTTGTTTACAAATCATTTATTTTCACTAGCTGGCGATAAATTGAACGAGAATTGTAAATGATCAAAATCTGAATTAAATCGCAAATTAAAATCAGTAAACACTTTGTTTTTGACTTTTTCAGCATGTCCTTTGGGAGAATAGTTTAATGTTTTTAAGAAAACAGAAGAACTCAGCTAGCATTTGAAATGTTTTCTCACGCCGCCATCCCCAATCGAAAGGTACCAAATGGCCACCTAGAAGACTTTTTGGCTAAAGAAGTCAAGAATCTGTATATTTTTGCTTCAAGATTTTCGCACCTTAAAACAAACTATTAAGAACTATTGAAAAAAAACCGGTACGCAGTAAGTAAATCCAACTGACAATCTGTTTAAAACTGTCCGAAACTGCTTCACAAGAAACATAAACTCGGCAAACGTATCTAAATGTAAAAGGCGGGAAAACTGTTGGCGTGCGCCCCAAAGCCCGCCTAATTAAATAACTTGAGTGTTTACTCTGATAAAAGACAACTTTAAAAAAGTAGAATCACTGATTAGTTTTAAGAATTCATCTTTTTCTATAGTTGAAAATCTTTGTATTTCGGTCATTTGCAAGCAATCGAGAAGAGCATGGTGTATTGTTGATAATCAACGGCGTGCTTAGTGTGTTTTCTAATTTATCGAGGTTATGCGATCATTTTGACCAATTGCACGCACGGTTTTTTTTCTAGTGAACGAAGGTTGCCTATTAAAATAATTGATAGTCGATTGAATAAATTTTATCGTTTTTGCATGTATGACGTTGATATTATGCTTTTATATTTTTTTAGGAAGTCAATTGAAGACGAGAGTTTAGATGTCAAACCAAACATAATCCAAGTTAGTAATGTAATGTAACTTTATTGAAACACTGTAAAAACAATCAGAGCTTATAAAAAACTATTTTATTGTATAATTGTATTTTTTTAAAAAAATAAAAAGAAATATAATGTCTAAAAATATAATTATCCAAATGCCTGCTTTCCATGAATGCCGTGTATTTAGAGCGAAAAAAAAAATCTCTACAGCCATATTTAAAGCTACTCAAAGATTTTGCTTGACGAAGTTCAAGAGGTAGGCTGTTCCAAAGCACCACACCACTGTATTGGAAACTTTTTTTAGATAGTTCGTGGGGAGCTTTGGAACAGCGAGTTTGTTGGTTGAGTCTTTCAATATGTTATCAAAAATGCAATGCAACTGCGGTTTACAAATTTAGCTTTGAGATATTTGGGAGCTAAATCGTTTAGTGGATTTGTAAACCATAGTAGCCATGTGAGTTAAAACTACTTTGTCAATAGACTGAATACCCATAAGTTATGCGAAATTTTATCTATTTACCGTTAAGAAAAAAATCATTATTTTTTGATATAATTATCAAAGGACGGACTTGTTTAGCGCAGCTGTAAGATCTCTGCTTTCGGAAGAAATTATTCCTGATATCGGTCCACTCAGGCTTTTTAGAGATTTGAATAATTGTGTGACCTTCTTTTCTGCCTGAGCTAATACACCTATCATCAGCTTTCCCCTGTGGGGACCCCGGGCTGAGGAGGGGGATTTGTCAGGAGCCTGTTGAAAGTTGCAAATTTCTCTCTCCTTTATGGGGGCCACACTGCTGAAAGTTGTTCATTTCCCCCTCCTATAAGGTGCCACTGCGCTTGGAAGTTGGTAAATTCCCCTCCTTTATGGGGGCTGACAACAATCAGTGCCCAAATTTTTACAAGACTGAAATAAATACCCTCATGGATTTTAACATAACAATATCTTCTGTCAATGACTCAGCCATCTTGTTTGCACAGCACGAGGAGAACAATGATGAGCCCGCAGTACATCTGGAACGCAGTCAGCTTGTCGGTGACGATTTCGATGATTTTGTAAAACATCCACAAATCTCTCTCGTATTCTCCTGGGGTACTGAAAAAACGTTCCTAATTTCCCCCACCTATATGGGGAGTTCATCATTCAAAGTCCCCTATAAGTCCCTATATAATTTTATATTTGCACGGGGTCCTTCCCGCAGGGGGAAGCCGATAATAGGTGCATAACTCAGCTTTACATCCTTCGGGTATGGTTAGGTGCCATTCTGTTGTGTGGGAAGGTCGGGTTCGACTCAAGGCCGGACCTTCACTCAGGGTCTTAAATAACTGAAAAAGTGCTGTCTTTGATCTAGTATCTGCTAATGGTTTGACCTTCGCGTCTTCTCGGATAAGGACGTTAAACTGTAGGTCCAGAGGGCCATGTGTTAAAAAACTCCTTGTGGGGTTAACATGTTTACCCTCCTAAAAGAAAGTGTACATAGTGTAGGTCCAGAGGGCCATGTGTTAGATAACTCCTTGTGGCGTTAACATGTTTACCCTCTTGAAAGAAAGTGCATTTCTTTCTTTTTCATTCTTTCTTTTCTTTCTTTGGAAATGAATACCAGCTTTTGCTGGGAGCTAACCTGTGATGGATTAGTGTCTCGTCCAGTGGCGAATCAATAGAGACCTTAAAGTCCCTATTTCGCTTTTTTTATTTATCTTGAAATGAAAACTATTGTCATCTATAATCTCAAAATTTGAATGACCAATGAAAAATTCCTAACCTAAGAATAGTTTTTAATCAAAAGAAGTTAGGAATTCAGATTTTGACCGAGCGCAGGGGACTGGTACCTGTGACGTAACAGTAGGCAGACGTCCTTCACTGTCCTTCTAATTTTACAATGAATAACGTGACAAACAAATTACTTTAAACTGAATTTTTCTATTTTTCGCAGTGTTTTAAACAGTAGATGAAAAAAGTTTT
>JAOTRI020110212.1:0-13099 GCA_028564885.2 Zoanthus sanctaehelenae | reverse complement strand
CTCCCCCTCAGTACATTAACCTTCTCACTAACCATGACTCTCCCCCTCAGTACCTTAACTCTCTCACTAACCATGACTCTCCCCCTCAGTATCTTAACTTTCTTACTAACCATGGCTCTCCCCCTCAGTATCTTAACTTTCTTACTAACCATGACTCTCCCCCTCAGTACCTTAAGTCTCTCACTAACCATGACTCTCCCCCTCAGTATCTTAACTTTCTTACTAACCATGACTCTCCCCCTCAGTACATTAACTTTCTCACTAGCCATGACTCTCCCCCTCAGTACATTAACTTTCTCACTAGTCATTTAGTCAATGCCTCTCCTCGACTCCTCAGTAGCGTAACTGTCTCACTAAAATGCCTCTCCTCTACAGTAAATTGACTTTCTCACCAATATGCCTCTCCCCCTCAGTAACTTAACTGTCTCACTAATATACTTTCCCTCCACAGTACCCTAACATTTTTACTACCGTTGTATACCTCTCCCCAGGCCTTCCCTTCATCATTTCTTCTTTCATCCTATTAATAATAGGTTATAAAATGAATTTTATAACCTATTATAAAATTCTTATAATAGTATTATAAGAATTTTATAAAGTAAGGAGTTTTAAAATAGAACTTCTGGCAATTATTTCTGCGCAATTGTTGCTCTTGAACTGTAAATGCGTGGTTAAATCAAGAACAATAGTTGCGGGGTATTCTTTTGTCACTCTTGATTTCCTTTCAGAATCTTAAACGTTTTATTGCAATTACCTCAGCGTGTGACAAAACCAAACGGGTCATGTTTTCGCCATTTATAAAATTATTGTGACTTTGATGCAAAAAAAAAGATAAACAGCAAAGTTTTTGTTCTGCTTAGCATGTAGACTCGATAAAAAATCCCATTTTGTTTTCTAAGCAACTTTGAACCGTGGAAAACTAGCAAAACATATTACATTTCATACTATAGGTGTTAAAGGTTTAAATAAAGTTATTGCCCAAGGGAGTGGTTATTAATAACCGTAAACACCAATAAATGTGTCCTTTTGAATAATTACAAACGGTTGAATTGTAAATTACTTCTTGCAATATACTTTAGGCCATATCAAGACTGAAATTGGTCAGAATTTAAGAATGTTGCAGCTAAACTTTGTTAAGAATATAATTTTGCATGTTTGAAAAAAAAACATTACTAATTATTACATGTATTAATTGCAAATGCACTCTAATTCCAAATGAAAAAGCCTTATACAGATCTATAATAGCTTTGAAGCTCTTTGATACCACAGTCATTATAAAAGGACAAATTCCATGTCACCGATATTCCCGAAACAAAGAATATTTGTAAGAATATTTTCAGCCTAAGCCTAGGACTAAAATGGGCCAAAAACTAAAAATAACCAACAACGGTCCAAAAATAACTTTCTTCAAAAAGAGTGTAGTTACATAATAGAAAATAATAATATAAAATGACTCTGCTTTAGCAAAAAATATTTTAATACATGTCAATTCGTTTTTGCGATCTGCGAAGCAGCGATTTTCAAATTTTGTGTTTCTGTATTGACAGCAATATTGATAAACATTAATGGCCAACAGTAATGCCGTGTGTTAGGAAGTATTTCAAATTAGTTTACTGATATAAACATGTAAACTGATTCAACCGAAAAACCTTAAAGTTGACCGTTTACTTAGTTTATAAAAATAGTGCTTGTGCTGAAAGAGAACTAAATACACATGAATGCCGCTGAATTACAAAATTTATTCACATATTGTACGAAATATTTACAAATTCTTTAAAGGATTATAAAAATATTCATGTACTCTATAAAGTAATTTTAATACACTCTTGTTAATGCTAGAAGTTTTCATGCTTTGTTTTTTCCTCGCTAGTATTCAATGACACTTCACAGAATTAGTTTCTTTGTGTATGATATTGATTTTACGATGTGTTTCTAATGTCTTTTTTAAGAGTTTTTATGTAAGTTGATAAGGCTTCATTATTAGCATTTAACTTTTGTTGTAGTTTGGACGGTTTTTCTGGCTGTGTATACTCGCCTTCCTGTATCTGTGAGGCTCGTTTCTTTTTTTAGTTTTAAAAATGAATAGGGTGATCTTTCTCATTGTACGCAAATGCTGTTAAATTCTGCTGCCCTTCGAAATAGTTCGTCCCATATCATTTCTTCATTGCAGTCGTATTCTCGACGTGAACGAATCCATCGATTCTTACGTAAATTATCTCTAAAATCCATGATATCTACCTTTATTCGAGTTAATATCAATAAATCGTCATGCAATGGACACTGTTCAATCGCCGTGGCTGCACTTTCTTTAAGTTTTTTTAAAACTTTCTTCATCTTAGGTGAGCACTGTTGTTGATATAGAAACTTTCTGAGCTTTTCGACTTCGAGATCTTTCGTTTGCAGAGAAATTTTCACGTCTTCCGTTCACAGTTGTTGATAACTTTTGTGGGCACAAAATTTGCCGATTCCTTATATTTCGCACTGAGCTATAAATAACTTTTTTATCATAGAATTAAAAACGCTCGGACTTGCGGAAGTTCTAAGCAAAGTCAAATAAAGATGAAGTAATTAAAAGCTTTAACGATTGAGTCTCGTTGTAGAATTATATCCTGTATTTTTCACCAAATTAGATGTAGTCAGAACGATAAATATTTTTAAACTATAGTCTCGTTTTGATATCACAGGTAATATACATATTATTTATTTGACCATTATTGTATATATAGTTTCCTAGTAATTGTATTAGTTTAGCTTTTCGTTTTATAGTTCAATTTTGGATTGCTTTTAACTGCATGACGTTGATCTTATGCGGAATCCTGTGTTTACCTATGTTGTAGAGTTTGGACGGCTGTATCTCACTGAAATAAAGCTATACAACAATGTAATTGTTTGCTCAAGACAAAGGTTTTAAAAGTTCTGCGTTTTGTTAAGTTTTTAAAACTAACAAATGACTTCAAATGCATAAAAACTCCTCGAAAATACAAATTTACCTACAATATATACATTACTATATGAACGCAAAGATTTTCAGCACTATGAAGAGTGTGTTTCGCGTGATGTTTGCCTCTAAATTAAGCTGAGCGTGAGAAAAACATTACTGTTTTGTAAATGCTCATTTTTTTTTGGCAATCTCAGTTACAAGAAATAAAAACAGCGCCGTTTCAAACATGATGCCTTTATTTGTGTTTGTCACCGCTGTTTGTGTTTGGCTAAATACTGTTTTTGATAATATTTACCAAAAGAAACACAGTTTTTTGAAAAATAATTTGGGAAAGTTAATGGTTTTCGGCATGTGCACAAGTGCACCTGGAAAAGCATCATTGACTTAGAAAACTTAGGATACAAACAATTCAAAACTGCAGTATCGATAACATTACATATATACTTCACTAGATTAAAGACTTCCGCGTTCGCTGAAAATTATTGAGAAATTGTTGTTTGTGATTCATTCTATAATATGGGGGCAAAACACCTCTTTTATTGCCCATATTTTTCTTAAAAAAAATTAAATTGTTTTTCTCAAAACAAAATGAACTCAATAAATTGGTAAAGTACTTCAGTAATTGCATCGCTTTTTCATTCTTAATGAAATTCACGTACTGAGGTTCCGCTTAATAAACTAAACCGTTTTGAAATTATTTGGATTTTTGTGCGTGCATTTTTGATTGGTCAACAAGTGTATTTTCATAACGCACGAAAATGACGTGCTGCCTTCAAGTACGGAGAATTGACAGTTTGACACACATTTTATATCGTGTTTCTTGTTCCGAGATAGAAAGATAATTTTTAGACGAAATATAAATCATATATTTCGTGCTTTTATTTCAAAGCCTGGTGAAATCTTAGCAAAATTTGAGAAATCTCGATTAGTTGAAAAATTCATGACTGGTCTCACCCTCATGCAGGTTTTTACTGATCTGCTCTCGAATTCTCCCAAACATTTGCTTCGGTTTTCGTCAAGCATTTAAGGCATTGAGAAAATATTTTATGTTTTAAAGAGAAAACAATCTTAAATAAACGGTTGAAAAAACAATTTTGATATCTTGATATAACACAAATCTCTGTTTCTTTTTCCATTATAAATTGTGTTTTGCACTTTTCAGTTTTGTATATTTGAGATTACACTACCAGTCGTTTTTATCACTGAAAACGCATTTCTGAAGTGTTTGTTGCGCCTTTGCATTTTCGTTTTTCATGTGACACTCTACTCAAATTCTAAAGCATTTCCAAATTAAAAATTGGAATTACTTTATATACTAGATGAAAAAAAGTTCTGATCATGCAAATTAATCTATGCTTTTAATATTTTTGCTGATTAAAACAAGGAAAAGCTTTTTTCTTGATTGTTCGTCACTGCTTTTAATTCATTATCTCCCCGATGGGAGATGCATGGAAAGTAATATAGTTGAGAGATGTAGAGGAAGTCTTATATTAAAGGAACAGAAATATAGCAATTACTTAATTCACCTCGAGGCTAGTGTTTTACGACAGGATATATTAGACTATAGAACAAACTCACGAGACTTCTTTTCTGCTTGTTGTAAACTTATGAACTAGAATCCGTAGTATATATAATGTTAACTTTAAGTTTTGAACCCAATCTGTTCAAAAATGCCAAAGAGTAAGAGGGAGTATGTGATACTTTACCGCAAGTATATGATACTTTACCGCGAGCATATGATGCTTTTCCGCGAGTATATGATGCTTTACCGCGAGTATATGATGCTTTACCGCGAGTACATGATACTTTACCGCGAGTATGATACTTTACCGCAAGTATATTATACTTTAATGTGCAGTATATGGTGCTTTACCACAAGTAAATGATACTTTACTGCAAGTACATGATGCTTTACCGCGAGTATATGATGCTTTACCACGAGTATATGATGCTTTACCACAAGCATATGATGCTTTATTGCGAGTAAATGATGCTTTACCGACACCTTTTAGCTCAATGGAATTGGCTTATTTTCTATCATCCTATCCAAAATTTACTACTTTTATGCAAATGCCTTTTTCTTACGTATAAATCCATATCCCTATCTAGATTAAAAAATACCTAAAAACAGATTTTTAGACACGTGTGGATTAGGCTAAATGTCACTTCAATGACACTTCGAAGTCGTTAGGTTTTTCTATCTAAAAAATCTTAGCGCTTAGCCAAGCCAATTAAACTGCACAAATGTATCTTGGTTTTATAGTTTACAATGTGACCAGGTTCCGTGGTATAATAGCCGCGCCTTTTGCTAATTTGAGGCGTGCCGCCATTGTATACATACTTTTAGGAGCTAAGAAGTTGTTTAAACAAACTGATTAGTTTGTGTTCTTTAAACTGTACTTTGTATGATGGTAATGTTTTTGCGTTCTAGAAGTTCACGAACTAAAAAAAAGAGACATTGAGTGGACGTGATTGGCGCAGCTGGTAAGATCCCCAGTTCAATCCCGGCACTTTGCCGTGATTTTGTATATTTGTGTGCCTTCTTTTCTGCATCCCAAAGCTAACGCAGCTTTCCATCCTTCCGGGGTAGGTAAATGAGTACAAGCGTCTGCTGGGAGCTAACCTGCGATGGATTAGTGTCCCGTCCAGGGGAGTCAAAGACTCTCATCCGCTTAACACTACGGAATCCGGAGATAAGCGCTGGCCCCTTGGGCCACTAGGCTCGTAAAAGGAATTAGATTTGTGGCTCTGCCGACGAAAAGAGCTGATAAATATTATCTGGTTAGGCTCGAGCTGTTAAGCATGTTTTGCCGTCGATTTCACGATTTTGTCCTGTAACAAAATGAAAAAGTTTTTTTCGTAAAAAAGAGTGTAAAAAACTAAAATCTGTAGGACTATAGAACTGCCACTTACCTTCTATTAAATTGATAAGCTGACGAGAGTCTTTGACTTCATATTCACAGGACACTAATCCATCGCAGGTTATCTCCCAGCAGATGCTGGTTCTTGTTTACCAATCCCTGAAGGATGGAAAGCTGTTTTGGCGGAATAGAAAGCAACGCGAATATTCATATCCGGGCAAAATGTCATTGTATTGTGTTTTACTTAACAACTTGTAATGCATTATGGGATAGATAGCAATAGCAAAGCTAGCTATTCTTGAGATATCTGAAATATTATAGTAGTATATTATATGCTTCAAAATATATATTATATATATAAACTGATCTTTGTTAAGAACTAAAATGGATCACAAATTTTCGGTAGCGGTACTGCTGCCCTTCTCAAGTGTAGTACATGTATATTTCACATGTATAAATAAATTTTATTCAGTGGAAAGTAGAAAATTGATGTATGTGTATAAAGGTGCTTATGTTACGCCATTGGTCGAGGGCTTCCCTTCGTTCTTACTAGATGTACAAATGTTCATTAAAATGCGTCCACGAGGTCAACATTTGAACAATTTCTACGTTTTCTGTGAAACTTATGGACCGGAGTTTTTCAATCATAGTTTGATTGGTAGCATGTTAGCGAATTACACGAAGGAGATTTTCCCTTGTGAGTGATGATCTTAATATGATAATTAAAGTTGAAATGGCAGGTGCAATAAATAGATTCGAATCTTTTAAAACTGAAGCTCATTTACATACAACTTCCGCCTCTTATAGCCGCAAAGCAGCTGGCGGGGAGATTTTGACCTGATTTAAAGGAAATTTCTGCATTTCGGTGAAACATAGAATACAATCGTATTTGATGTAAACAAGTCGTTTACTATAGATTGATTGAAAAGCATTGATCACGAGACAGAAGAGAAGCTGTTAGAATTATCAATCTCTTGATTGTGCAAATCTGCATTTTGTAGGAACAATATTTACAAGTTCACGAGCTTTGTATTTAAGTGTAGAAAATGGAACAAGATGCTCAGATTTCTGATGCAAACCAGAACAAAAGTTCTTGTACTTCCGAACCCGTAAAGCGAGTACGATGGTCCGTTGATCTCGAGGAAGTGTTTGTCTTTGTTCCACCCGATGGAATAGGGAGAAAGCTTCAAAAAAGATTAAAGTACCTTAAAGAAAAAGCCAACAATACCATGAAAGAAACACGTGTACGCTCATTTTCTGACTCCGACGTAGGAACGACATTTGACAAAATCATAGGAACAGGATTTGACATTTTTGCCAAGAAATTGAGGCTCAGGTCAAAAGCGTTGGACTTCGAAAGCATTCGTGTTAAGGGAGATAGAAATTGGGAGCAACTCTTTGAACAGTATTGCGCTAAAGAGTTTCGATACGACATTGAAACATTGAATGATAAAAGTGCTTCTACAAAGATTGAATAACCAGGTGTGACGCCTATAAAGGAAACTGGATAAGATTCAGTTTATTGCCATGAATTGGTCACGAAACAGCTAGTGATTAAACGCTTTTAACGAAATATGTGCAAAATATTATGTGCCACACCTAAAGGCTTTCAGTCTTACAAAAAAGAGATCTCTTTAGTAAATGTTTCATATTGACTTACGGTTGTCTAAGTAATGTATTTTAATGTTGACTTGTCACATCGCGTTTTAAAAAGTGTTTTTTTTTAACTAGAACCAGGCAGAAACAGGATGCAACTGATGGATTTAATTCCTTAATTTTTTGACAGGAGTTAACGGTATACATGCTTGCCGGTATTTTTTTTCCAAAACACTTTTCTGTGTTACCTACAAAAGATTTACAAATTATGCCAATTACAGCCAACAACTTTTAATCATTCGCAGCCTTTTAGTAATTAGACTTTTTTGTTTTCGTTTGAGTAGCAAACATTTTGTCTGAGTTAAAACAGTGCGCGATTTTCAAATTATTTCAGATATATTTCCTTTTGATGAAACTGCAAAAGCTTAATCATTGTTTGTGATACTGCAAGATAAGTGTAATCCTATATTTAAAATAAAAACTTTTACTGTTTTAATTATTTAAGTATAGCTTGCTGTATTAGACTTTTGAAACGTAACAGGACGCTTTCATTGGCCGCCTATTGAAAAAGCTGAAAATCAATACAGTCCAAACTTAACTCAGTATCTGTCATGAATGTATTGTGTTGGTGTTTAGAGCAGCGTTGCTAGCTATCATATTGTGCCTTCTATACAGAGGTTTTTCCCCCGTCGGTTTCACACTAAGTAACTTTAGGTCTTTTCTCTTTGGCCACTTTGCATGTTTGGTTTGACAATGGATTGATGTGTTTTGCCTGTTTTGTGCTAAATCGTGCAGTTGGGGGATCTGCATAATCTATGATCTTTAATTGTGGTAATTTGTTTCAAAAGAAAGCATTTTAGATATACGAATATATTTTTTATTCTTGACATGTTTCGACATTTTATGATCATATGTTTCAAAAATTAAAGAGTTGTAGAATCATTATATTAAACAATTTATCTGAGTTTCAATTTGTCTATTATTTAAGCATTTTACGCGAAGGCAGGGCTTACTTGAAATTCCTGTTTCTCTGTCACCTCGTACTTCCTCTCCTGTAAAAACTACCCTACAAATTTTTGCACTGCACCGCCCCTGGAAAAGCAGTGCAATCGTGGACGCAGTACATCTCGGAAAGCATATAAAGCCGCTATGACTTTGAATGACCTCCCTATTCAAATAAACAGTTTATGTTATATTTATTATTTTAGTAAATGATTACCTTTTAAACCAGGCAAGACAGCGAGTAAACAGACGTTAATTTCGTTTGAGTCGGTGTATGGAGAGTGCGTGTATATAAATTATAAGAACATGTCTTTCTAGATTATAATCTATAGGTTTCTTAGTTATATGTTTTATTGTCATTAATATATTACATTAGGTAGCACTTAACAGGTGAAAAACAAAATTTTGTTTTTATTATTATCATCATCATTATTATTATATTGATAATAATTATAGCAATGATAATTATATATAAACAATAATAGTTATTGTTCAGGATCAAGCACTGCGGATAAATTACATGACATTTTGCTTAGAATATTTGTGTGACCTTCTCTTCCGCCTAAGCCAACTCAGCTTTTTATCCTCCCGGGGTAGGTAAATGAGTACCAGCGTCTGCTGGGAGCTAACCTGCAATGGATAAGTGTCCCGTCCAGGGGGAGGCAAAGACCCTCATCCACTTAACACTACACAAACCAGAAATACTGAGCGCTGGCTCCTTGGGCCACTGGGTTCGTAATGGATTTAGCTGGTTTCACATATGTAAGTGAATGCAGTTTGTTAGCGCAGAGAAAATATATACAAAATGAGGCAGGATAAGGTTGCAAGTAGTGGCTAAAAAAAAGGAGGTAAAATTATTGATGTTACAATACTTGGTGATGTTTCAGTATGTTTGAAAGAACTGGAAAAGGTTGACAAGTATAAATCATTGAGGGACGAGATTGCAGACTGAGGGTGGCTTTAAGTGTAATGCCGATTGTTGTTTGATCACTGGGAGCGACGACTCGGTTAAGAAAATGTGTGAAATAAAAAGGAACAGAAATGCGTGTTGAGTATGTGCAAAAGATTGATTTACTTGGGCAGCAAGAGTGTTAAGATAGGTACTTAGTTCCATAGTATACTGGTGTAGGGACCTGAGAGCCCTTTGACAGCTGATTGCTGCCCGCACACGCACACAATAACCATTTGGAGGCAAATAAGGTCCTAAGCTTCGAGGTGAAATCTAACAACTATAACTAGTAATAGCTATCGCTAAGTACCAACGAGCAAGACAAAAGCGCGTGCACGACAGAACTGAGCTGTACAATGTCATAAATACTTTTTTCCTTTGTTTTTGGCCATATCAGTTTTATAAGAAATAATACACAAACAGCGGTGATGAACATTAAAAAACAAATTTGGAATAAAACACAAAATTTATAAAGACAGTTTTTCACTGCGCTTTAAATCCTTGATTAACAATGTTTTTTTAGTTTACAGTTAGTCAGATTGCTCTCTTGTCATGATTTCAAATGTACCCAGTTTTAACGAAACCACTGTCTGTGTACTATTTCTGTTTTAAATTTACAGATTTAAAATTACTCGACTGCGTCTCGTGCTTCACTGATTAGCTCTCGAATTCTCCCAAACGTGCGCCTCGGTTTTCATAGCGCTATGTAGGCACAGAAAAAATGTTTTATTTCTTTTATAAAATATTTATTCCATTTTCAGGACTCTGAGAAAGAGAATTACAACCGCATTGTTTTTTGTGTTTATTTCATGATCATTTTACAAAATCTCCTTACGAGGACTAACTAATACGTCATTTCAGCCTTAGAAGACTTCATGGATTCACTAAACGCAGCTATAAACATCGATATAGCTTAGCATAGCATGGCAGTCTGTTGTTGGTAGTGTAAAAACAACAGTTATACAAAATATCGCCGTCTTTAGAACGAACCATCATAGCTTACTGACTAACGAATTCCGATTTCGATACAATAAGTTGGTGATACGTTTGTTCGTCTGAACAAAAAGACGTTATTGAAACTCTTCACAATAACCCTAACTACACTGTTTGTTTTAGAATGCCGAACATCCATAAATATTTTCGGTATATCAGCCTCAAATGTTCTTAAACATGTTCTTAAAATATCTTTACTGATTTTAGTATGCACAATACATGTACCGTATGTGATACTTTTCTGTATACATTGATTTGTACATGCAATGTTACAACATGTATCAAAATTTTTAAAATACAGTAGCTGGAAAGAAGAAAAACGTATTGTTACGTAGCCAGATTGTCTCAAGAACTATACCCGAGAATTGCAATTTTGTAAATAAAAAACCTGTGATGTAAATTTGTTATCTGCAAACTTTATTCAAGAAGCCCAAGCAAATTTTTCATTAACACTGTATGAATTATTTCATCATAAATAAATAAATATTCTTCACCTTTTCTCAGCCTCAGCATGTTCTTAACATGTTCTTAACATGCTTTTAAATTTTTGGCGATTTTCAGCCTCACGTTCTTATACAAAAGGTTTTTATATAAAAAAATGAGTGTATTAAAAGTATGAATATAGAATTGTCATTACACCATAATTTTTTACATCTCGTACGGGCGAAACGGAAATTCTGAAATATTTCAGTGATTTTTTGTATAAAACCACACTTGACGATTCATTGCCTCCGAGAAGCAACTGAACTTTTACAAATTAAATGTTCTGACATCAGAAATGTCATTTGTAAAAGATTTAAAAATTCAACTCGGTAAAAACTGATTATTGCATTTTAATTGATAAGCATTTGACCACAACTATAGAAATGAACGAAACTATGCTGCATGTGTTTCATTAGAAAGAGAATAAAATGCGGGCGCCATTTTTTACATGTTTACTATTGCTAAAAATCTTCTAGATCGAAATACTCTATTACCTGAAAACCTTCAAAGCAAGGAAATGTATCCTAGGATTTTATTACTAGTAGCGATAGCTGTTATATTCTGTGGCATGTTTGAAACGAATATAGAAGGCACTCATTTTTTAGTTCGCGTTCATGTTTCAAAACTAAGTAGGAAACAAACTTGACTGAAAAGAAAATACATTTTGTATACTTGCTTACAAAAGAAACTTGGTGATTCATATTTACCTTGGTATATAATTTGCGTGTAAAAATTTTCCTTCACTTGCAATATCTCATGAAAGCGTAAACTTATCTTTTAAAACAATGTCATATTATGCTAATAGACACCATCTGCCGCGAAGCTGTCTCGTTCCCAGGTTATTTTATACTGTGCGTTTCTATGCAGTTACGAAAAAATCGAGCCTGGAGTTTATAATCAGTTACTCGATTCGACCTACTGTAGACGTTTTCCAACGCAAAATTTGGTATTCTTTTGTTCAAATTTTTTTTTAACATATCAGAGTTTTTTTACGACTTTTACAACTTCAGGCGCTGAAATACATTAACAAGCGATTTCTATGCTTACAATAAGACGGTTTCCAAAATTTTACTATTAATCATAACTACGATACTTTGCAGCAACAGTGATTCAATAAGATTGTTATACTTAGAAATAAAACGTTGGAAAATAAATATACTCTTGTCAATATAACTAACTGACTATGAAATAAATATATCTTATTAGACAATTTAGTATGTAGTATGGCCGGAAATTTTTACGAGTCTTGAATTATTTTGACGAGCCCGAAGGGCGAATAGAACCATAAATACTGCCACGCGCACGGCAACACAAGTTCTCTGGAGTACGAATATCGCTCAAAATGTACAATACGGCTGAAAATTTGTACTCGCTCCAGACCCTCTCATGGTGTTATTTGTACGGTTATTCGTGCAGCTGGATCATAATAGTTATTACTAGTACATTAGGCCAAAAGCTGCAATTTAGGGTCGGTGGCTCTGTTTCCAAAGATCTAGCCTTACCTCTAAATATTCTATAAAATTTTCAATGTATTTATGTAGGAAGGTGAAAAGTCAGGCTGGATGATTTGGCCATAAAACACTTTATACTTTAAGTATAATATAGCGGTTACCCGGGCTGCCATCCACAATTTTCTCAAATCAGATATCTGAGTTCTAATACTCATAGAAAATGACTTTTCATCAGATATACTGCGATCGGCGTTTTCTATTTTTTGTTTACCTGTATTCATGGAATTTTTTTGAACAGTTCATCATAATTTTCAACCTTGTCTATATATAATAAATAAGAAAGGAAATGAATTGATTTAATGTAATGTATTCATCTATTTAACCTAAGATGATACTGGTCGAATTACAGACCCATATACACAGAACCTGCCAATCGGTTGCTCGGAAACCTCTGCGAAACAAAGGAATCTCTGCGGAAATGCGAATTTTTTGTCTAAATCAAATGTTATGTTATAGAATCACACTATCTGTCCTATACAGTCTAAAATGGCATTTCAACGTATGTAAAGTTGATAAAATCGTATTAGCTGGTAGCCCTGGGTTGCCAGGTTAAATCCCCTCCATGGCGCATGCGTTAAATGGTTGATAATAAATAAAGACTTTATTTAGGTGTCAAGTCTTTCTAGCCGGCCGAAGGCCTACTAATTGGGGACACCATCTTTACCACTCTAAGGTGGACGGAGACCTTCACATTACGTCACACAAACACACACACACAGATATAATCCCCGAGGGCCTACGGTTTAACGTCCTTATCCGAGAA
>JAOTRI020110201.1:0-13100 GCA_028564885.2 Zoanthus sanctaehelenae | reverse complement strand
TGTATTCATTCTTCTGAAGATGGCATAAGTTATGCCGAAACATGTCAAGATTAAAAACACTATTCGTATATGTGAGAAATGTTTTATCAATGGTGCTACAATGATGTTATGGTAATTTCTTGATTTAATTGTAAAGTACTTTAAACTGTATTTTTAAAATAAAAGTTGAGTTACAAAACAGATCTGGTTATTGAAGTATTGAATTAAGCTTAGAAAAATATAAATAGTTTAAAAACTAGCTGTTACTGTAAGTAAGGGGAATGCTGCTTGCATATTGTTTATTATTTTTAAAACCGGATACCTTGACTTTCTTCATGAAAATATTGCAAAGTTGATTAAGTGTGTTTCATCAGTTAAATTTAATATCAAGTAAAGGCAGATAAACATTGGAAACGCCATGTCGATTGTTATGGCGCGTTTTTAGGGTCAAAATTAGTTATGTGTTTAACACATTAATTACTTTTGAATTATAACTTCTTAGTAAATCATTTGAATCAAATTGTGTATTGCTTGCAAACATTACTTGTGAATACACGATACTTGCGAATTTACATTACTTGTGAATTTACATTACTCTCAAATACATATTACTTTTGAATTTACATTACTTACAACTACTCTTTACTTTTGAATTTACATTACTTGCAACATAGTTAACAGATTAACTTTGCTTGCAAGCACAAATTACTTGTGAATTCACATTGCTTGCGTACTCTCATATTACTTCCGAACTCTCACATTACTTGCAAACACACATAACTTTTGGTCGCGTTAGTAGGGTCAAAACTACGTCACCAGTCACGTGAACGAATCCGTCACGTATTTCAGTCACGTTGTCAGTTCTCAGATGATGACAGCAACTTCTTCAACAACAGCACTACTGCCAGTAGTAAGGCCATTGCCACAACCACACGTGCTCGGGAAGAGCACCAAAGAATTTTTGGTTTTCGCCCACCATTTACAAGAGCAAGCCGTCCCTTGTAAGCAGACATAGACCCATGTCGTACTCATCTAGGGGGAAACAACCGGTGTGGTCCAGGGTATTTGTGTGTCTCGCACGTGCGGGACAACAACACGTCCCGTCAACCAACGAGAGAATACGACTGACAGTGAATGAGCTGGGTGAAAAAAGGATATCTTTTCCCCAAAATGGTAACCCAGGCCAGGTTCACGAAGCTATAATGCAAGCTTTTCCTGCCTTGGAGGAGGGTGGCGATTATGAGATCCTTCGAACTGGTGATGGCCGTTCGAAGGATTTCATACATATTCCCATGCCCTCTGCTGGGTTTACCGTTACATATTTTAAAAGCGTGCTAGGGCAGGCAAAGGCCTATCTTCGGCCCCTCCAGAAAGACATATCTCTTGGTTCAGAAACCGATCTAAAGGTAAGAATTATGGTTACGTTTTTTTTTGTTGCTGCTTTTTTTTTTTTTTTTGGACAACTGAATTTTAGAAAACTTCATTTGCCTGAGAAAGTCGATTCTTGCATTATTGTTACAGTACACACTAACTCCTGTTTCTTTGCCATCTCGTGCACAATAGCTGAGAAATCTGCAAATCAGCTGCCTCATATCTCGTGACGTCATTGCGCCACTGCCACTGGTGTTATGATGAACACTTAAAGTTGAGGTGCTAGCGAAAAAAATATTTGTTAGCCATAATTAATTATTAAGCCGTCTTATTTTGAGGAGCTCATTTGCTATAAGCCTTTTGGTTTGGTTGAGCTTCCCTGTCATTAACAGAAGACAAACACATGTATATTTATTGACAATGTAATTGTAAATGTACAGGCCAATGAATAAACTAGAAGAATAAACTAGGAACAAAGCACTGCCTTTCGAATTAACCTTTAATCTAGCAAAACCAAATATTAAACAAATATTGTATTTAATCAAAAACTAACAACAATAACAGATTGCGATAATGTTACATAAGAGCGGACTCCCTCAAAGACACATGAGTGCTGTAACAAAACAAAATGGCATTCTAAGAGATGTCGCGTAGGCCGGTAACACCACTATAACGGCATATCAGTTCTGTCACATTCTTTTTGCCGGGAAGTTTTGTAATAACGTATTCTATCGCGATTTTAATCCGTCCCAATTTTTTTTTACGAAGTTTCGTAAAAAACTTTTCGTCGCAAAGTTTTGCTACAAATTTTTTTTGTAGCAAAATTTTTGTTTCGAAATTTTTTGTCACGAAGTTTTTCTTAAAATATTTCTCGCGATATTTTGAATGACCCTTCTCTGCCACGGTAGCAATGAATTTGACCCACAAAAATTTATAGTATTTTTAGAAAAAAATTGACGATTCAGTGAATTCTTTTTTTAACGTGGGTTCCTTTCTCCAAAAACCTCTCTGTTCGTGCCTAACGTTGACAGACTTAAATTCTTTTAAGTTCTTGCAGGTGAAATAAGTAAAGAAGTTTTAAACAGTAATCTCACGTCGCAATTCATGCCTTGGCTACAAGCCACCTTTGATTTTTTTTTGTTTTAACTCAGTAATTTTTCTAAGAACATTTTATGGTATTATAGCCACTTAATTTGTCCAAGTTTTTGCACTCTTTAGAATATAAATTGAGGAACTTACACTCATCCAAACTTTCTCAAGGAAGGATGCTGGAAAAAATGTTCTCCAATTTAAATCTCATAATTGATAAACGATGTATATCATTGATATAAATATTGTATTTGGCAATAAAAAGAATTATAAGATTTGCTCCTGACAGTTTTTAACAGCTGTTTTTGTTTGTCAAACTAAAAAAACAATACAATACAATGATTTTGTTGCTTATTCTTCCTTCGACAAATTTTAATGTATAGTATTGTTTTTTTGTTGTCCGCAGCTTAGAAGAACAGTCATGCTTGATAACCTTGGGTCAGTTGCTGTACATTTAAACAATAGAAAAACAGAATCTGTGATTGATGGTTGTAGCATTTCACTACTTGCTACAAAACTACAAAATCATGTGTCAGTATCTGGTGGTGTGGTACCACAAAAAAGTAGTATATTGTAAGATGGTGATTTGACATCACAGTGTTGTGTGTCAGCACCTGGTGATGTGGTTTCACAAAGTAGTAAGTTGTCAGCTGAAAGTGTGGCACAACAATGTTGTAAGTCAGTCCCTGGTGGCGTGTTACAACAGAGTAGATTGTTAGCTGGTGGTATGGAACCAGAAAGTTATATGTCAGTAGCTGGTGGTGGGATGCAACCAAGTAGTAGATTGTTAGTTGGTGGTGTGGTATCACAAAATGTTGTGTTGAGACCAAGTGGTTTAACACTACAAAGTCGTGAATTGGCACTCAGTAATGTAGTTCCAGGCTAATGATCATAAGGACCTCTATGGTAGGACTAATATTCTTAAAACCTCTATTGTTTCTTTTGGCCTAAGATTATGGAATTCACTTCCTACTGAATAAGATATGCTGAATAAGATATGCTGTCACGCGCTTTAATCATGGCCTGCAAATATTCGGGAGCTAATCCATTAAGTGACTTGAAAATCATGACAGCCTTTTGAAAATCACGCTGGCGATCTAGTTTTTTCCAACCTAGACTTTCAAATAGGGGTTTGGCATTAGAGTCATAGCTGAACTAGTTAGAATTCGCGCTGCATGGTTCTGTAATTTTTGTAGTTTAGTGGCCAAAGTTGATCCACAATTGCCCCACACTTCAGAACAATAGTTAAAATGAGGTTGAACTAGGGAATTATAAATTGTATGAAGTGTTGGTGTAGAAACACAATGGCGTACCCGTTTCAGTTCATCAATACCACATGCAATCTTTTTGGATATTTGCCTGATGTGCTCATTCCATGAAAGGTTTTCATCTATTTGCACGCCGAGAGACTTTGCATGCGGAACTTCCCTTACTGGCTCTCCATTGATTGTTAGGTTTGGTACAGTATAAAACGTATTTAGCCTTTGTCTGGAGCCGATTAGCATGAATTCAGTTTTTGATTGATTAAGACTGAGTGTATTACTAATGAACCATTTAGTGGCACTTGCAAGATCTTCATTGAGATGGGATTCGATATCAACTTCATTGTCACTTGCAAATGTCAAGTGTGTGTTATCAGCATACATGCCGGATTGGGCGTGAACTAGGCAGTTGGGTAAGTCATTGATGTGTATCAAAAACAACAAGGGGCCTAAAATCGTCCCTTGTGGGATACCCCAAAGCAGTGAGCGATTGCTAGATAGACGGCCATTAACGATACACTTCTGATTGTGTTCGCTTAAATATGACTCGAACCAACTATTTTATATAAAAGGAGCGTGACATCCTTAGCTTTTAGAAAATAGCTGATATTTGCATAATCATCTCTGCAACATTTCTCATTAACATTGCATATATTTAGGCAATGAGTGGCCATGCTACTGTGACAGATGTTCATTATTAATTTGACTCCTGCTGCAGCTTGATAAATTAATAGGAGAATATACAAAATTATCTTAGCACCATACATTTTGTCATTTCTCCTGCAGCAGAGATAAATTATGCCAGAAAGGTATTATTCCTATATTTCTAAATTTATGTGTCTAAAACTTGTAATATTACAGCGAGTGAATGACTTAAACCATGACACTGAGTGCTCTGAAGGTGAAGATGAGACAGAGAAAGTGCATGTTGAAGAGAAAGGCCTGGACAAAGAATCTGATTACTACTTCTGGTCTACTGAGGACCGCTCAGAAGTTAGTAATAATGACAGTGCAAGAGAAGAATGGACTGGAGATGCAGGAGCAACAGAGAGCTGTGATGAAATTGAGGAAGGTGACAAGCACACTGACTTTGGTAACAATGAAATCAAGTAAGTTATAACCATTACCCAATTGTTGCTGATGTAAAATAGTTATCATTTTATCGAGTTTTTTGGCATAATTTATGGGCTAGAATAGTAAGTTGCAGGCTAGAAAGTATTTTAGGCCTTTGAAATAAAGTGGCAACAAGCAAGACTGTTTTATTTTCATTTTTTCTTTTTTTATTTTCCAAATGCCGGTTAAATTAAAATGATAATTTAATAATAATTTAAAAATAATTATAATAATTGCATAAATATCTTCAACCTGGATATAGCTGTAGAAGAAATGTTTGTGTTGGCACAGACTTCTTTTTTTCAAAAAAAAACTGATGTCCCTACTGGGAGTCGAACTCAATTTCTGTTTAGAAAAAAATCTTGTGTCAACATGATTTTAAAATTTGGATGAGCCTGTAGGGTGAGTCCAATTTGAGATTTATGAAAACATAACAAGTGCCTGTTAATTACGAATTGTATGCTATTTTTTATTTACAATACTCTAAACAAAATTACTTCGATGAAAAACATGTCCTCTAGAAATCAATCATGCTACTAAATCTCTCATAATGTTTTGTTTATATCAATAATAACAATACAATACAAGTGACAAGTTTTAAGTGTTTTTTATTCGGTTTTAAAACAAATCTCAAAAAAGAAAATAGTAATTAAATAAAATACATAAGTTTAAAACAAGCTTTGAGTTCTTGAAGCATTTGATGCTCACATCATTACCATAATAACTTAATTGGTACTCGTTTCCATCAATCAGAATCCAGTAATTTTGTTGAGTATATTATAAAAAAGGAAATTAAAAAATGTATAACAAATGTAGACTAAAATATTGTTATAAATCATTAAGACACAGTTTTTTAAATTTTTTGCAGAGTTGAACCTGGTACCTCTGTCTACAAAGGGCCAAAATTTATAGTTTTTTGTTCCATGTTTACGAGTATCTTCAGCCTGTTCTGTTTCAATTGCAAGGCTGACAGGCCAGAAGTGTTCTACATGAGTCAAAGGCTTTACATGGAGATCACAACCACACATATTTGGTAGATACCCGGCAGAAAATGTGTTGTTAAGTTTTGGTACTTTGATGGCTGGAGCATCATTAAGTAAAGTGTTGCTTGTTTTCCGGCACATGGGTCTGTGCTGCTTCTCACCAAGAACATTCTTTCGGCATCAGCAAAAGTTTCTGTTCCCTTCAATCTTTTACCACTGGGAGACATACAGAGGAAAGCTCATAGATCTTATACAAAAGGGAAAAGAGGCAGTATGGTGTGGAGATGGGAGATTTGACTCCATGGGACATTGTGCTAAATATGGGGCCGAGACTATGATGTTAACTACTTTAATGAAAATTGTTCACATCCAATTAGTACAGGTAAGCATAAATTGTGTTTGTGAAATAAAACTACATACCATATTTGACAGAGTAAGTGCCCACCCCCAAGTGCAATAAATCTGTTCAAAGTTTGGGGGTGGGATTTACTCGAGCATGGGTACTTACTTGGTAACATTTCCCTTGGTAACAGCTTTCCAAAATATGACATTGATGCAAAATACTTTTCTACCTTACTAAATGTAGGTAACATATTCGGCTATTAATCGCCAAAAAAATTCACCCTTAACTTAAAGGTTTTTCTTGATTCAAGGACAACATATTTCCAGGAACAAAAACAAAGTGAAGAAATAAAAATGAAAGCAAAAACTGCACAATACATAGTGAAGGAGGAGGAGCTTAGCAGCTTATCTAACTTTCGATTTTTCATTTGTTGGAGCCGCTGTGGTCAGTTTGACTGAAGTTATTTTGGCCTGTAAAAAATAATGGAAAACGATAAAAAGCCAGGGTTTGATTAACCCTTAAGCTGGACAAATAAAGTCATTGAGGATTTCAAAGAAGACGAGGTCACAGCAGTGACTAATAACTGTAGTGAAAATAGCGAAAAGAAACAGATACTCAAGGCGAAACTGATGGAACAGGAACAACCGATGGACCAGCCCCAACTGCTGTTGGAAAGTTTTTATACCGTGAAGCCGTGAAACAACAACGTGAACCGCCCTGTCAACGCCAAAAGGGAACTAAAAATTGGCCTCCTCCACTAGACCATACGTCTTGAACATGAGGGAGAAGCTCGTCCACATGAGCGGTGGTCTCACAAAATAATTCCCTGAAGCTCCTAAGAAAATGATGAGAGCGTATTTTACTTAAAAATTCAATTTAAGGGTAAGTAAGATCCACTGTTATTCTCGGCTATATACTATAGTTTATTCTCTGTCTATTAGACTATGCGGTAATATGGAAAATAGTATTTCAAGTTTCCGCCATCATGTTGCTTGCTAACAAAGCAAACGCACCGCCTGAGTTGATGCTTACATTTGAAGCAACTTTTTTTATGCCCGATTAAATGCCCATTGGAGGTGATATAGCTGGTATTTCAGTCAATGTCTCTTATTTCTACAAATGTCTGGAAAAAAATGACATCTCTGTCCGCAAAACGGCCAAGTGAAACACTTGTCTAGCTATTTTAGATGCTAAATATCCATGAAGTAATATAAACTAATTTTTTTAATAAACAATTGAATAACAAGTGGTAGAAGTAATGCTAATAAAGATCATTTTATCGCTTCGAATAGATTTCTAGATTTCGTTTTTTTAAAAAGGTACAAAAACAATCTAATTGATACATCAATTGCAAAATAATTTCCTGTTTGCTTTGTGTAAAAACAGGATCGAAAGTAACCAATCAAAGTCGTGAAAAATGTCACCTACGTCTGAGGAAACAGATTAAATGCCTACGTCTGAGGAAATAGCCTTATTGCTACGTCTAAGTTATCCTTGACCTTGAGTATCCTTGCAAATAACATAAGAAGAACAAGTTCTTTTCACACTTGGAAACTATTCTATTACAAATGCTTTTATTGTTTAATACAACTAATATAAAAATAAGAATTCCTAAATTATTGAAGTAAATTTTTATTTTCACTGAAAACTATTTTTTACGCCGAAGGAAAAGTTGGCCTTGACCTTGGCTTCCAAAAAAAACTTAATATTAAGAATACATTAAAACACCATGGAACTTTAAATAGTTCAAATAGTTAAGAACGATAACTCGTATTTCTTCACTATAAAAAGTCCAGAATTACAAAGTCAGTAAAAATGAAAAATTATAACATTTTTTAGACGTAAATATGTACCTTTTGCCAATACTGCAATCTGATTGCCTATCACATCTGCAAGATGTAAAAAGCAAAATGGCGTCTGCTCCTCATCTTTCGGACAGGTTAATTAACAACTATTTATCAAAAAGGGCGAAATTATACGCAATTTTTTTTCCTTTACGGTGCAAAGCTTTTTGATTCATGCTGACATGTTTCTCTCGAAACACCGCTGCAGGGACCCATATAACATTTTCAAAGTAAAACTTTTTGATATTGAATATTAGTAACAATTTTTGATCAAAATCAGAAAAAACGAATTCAAAAGTATAACACTAACAGAGTGATATAAGTAGAAATTCTTATTTTGCAAATACCGTGGTGTGGTTAATTTCATTTCGAGTGCCTAATACCAATACACAATTTTCATACGCAAACTCAAAACATCACTTTTTGCAACGTTTTGAAAACTTTGAAACACTTTCAGGGTATTTCCATTGTGTTGTATGAATTCGTGTATGATTTATATATGTAGATGACCATTTACTAATACTACTGCTTTTTTCTGGGTAAGGGAAAAAGAGACTCCAGCATCCATAGATACTTCAAAATTGCATGTATCTCTGTGAGATGCTTTGCAATAGCGGAGCAGTTTATCATGAAACAGACAACCGGACAATCGGTGGGGGCGAGAGAGCGAAACGTGTTAATGGACTCCACTTTCCGCTTTCTTGACTGTCCCGATACCTAGACGTTTGCTGACAGAAATGCAAAATACAGGGAAGGCACCGCATCCGTTTTACCGATCTAAGGGCGAAGAAACGATAAGTATTTATTGGCGAATGCAAATATTTCCAAAGAATGTTACCAAAACGAGGAATGGGAAATGGCCAAGGGTCATAATATATCTGTTATATTATATATAATGCTGGCCTACATGTGTAAAAAGTCTGTAAATATGTGTGTTGTGATCAATCTTCATTCTTTAAATGTAATTATATAATTTAACAAGTATTCCCAAAATTGAAATGAATGATGGTTTGTTGAAAACAAAAATTTTTTTAAAGAAACAATACAATGAAATTTTTTCCCTCTATTGTTGGAATAAACAAAACAGCTTACATTTTTTAATCTTTTTTTTGTTTCTTCTACAGCCAAAGACAACAACAAGAGATCTACAAAGAACACTGAATACACTTACACAGGTACAGGCCGCCCCTTGACATGGTAAAATATGTTAACATGACGATGAAAGAAATATTCTATGGCACAGTTGAATTGATAACTTGTATTACAATTAGCGAGATTCGAAGTATACTTGAGAGAATGTCAGACGTATAACTTTATTTGCAAACCTGAAAAAATACACAAAATTAAAATTTTAGAACCAGCAATACATTCACTTGTTTTTCCTACGTAAACATAGGTAGTAACTTATAACAACTTGAATCAAATAGATAGCTGGGTTAAACTTGATCCACCTTTGGTGAATTCGAGCTCAACCCTTGGCTCGACGAGCAGGACGCTAATTTTTTATACTAGTAACTAATTGTACTCATTTAAACAAACAGGGTCTCCACTCCAAAGATATGGAGCTAAAAAAGACTGCGGCTGAGGCTTTGAAACAATGAAAGGTAATGGTAGACCTTCGTTTAGTAGTGAATGTTAGGGAACATTTGAAACCACATCAGTGAAAACCCTAGAAATTTCACTAACTTTGCCAAAGCTTTCAATAGGCTATGGATGCACAAATGACATGTTTTATCGTTTTTTATAATTGTATTTATTTTCCGTTTTAAGACAGAGAAGGACGATGTATACGAAGCGCAAATGAATAGTTAAATAGCTATAGATTCTCACAAATCGGAGACATGCAGCCAACTATGTTGTTCACGTTATTTAATCAGTCGTGATTCAATTCAACATATTTATGTATAATATAATGAGTATTTGACAAATAACTAAAAGATGCGCAACATCTTTCCTTGATCTTGAAAGCATGAACTCACATCTCACGGACAAATTTCAGAGGGTAGAGGCTGTAAGTACATAAATTTAATCAACAACTACATATACATGCGGTGAAGTAAATAATAACAATGTTACATATTGTAAGTTTTGAAAAAATGAAGACAAAGACATCGACTATTTGGCATCACAAGTAGAAAAGTACAAGGTACGCATTTTTGACACATTTGAACACTCGTGCACGCGAAAACGAGATACGTACATTGTTTAATACAATTATATTTATCAATTGAAGTGACTAATTCTACATTATTGCCACGGGAAACGAAAAATATTTAACAATTTGTCTATATTAAAGTCTACTTTAAATATGTTTTAGTTTAAACTACGTTGTGTAATAGGCTGTGATAAAATACGTTTCTTGATGAAGTGTTCTTAAATGCGCCTTCTGTTTTATCAGTGTCTAATACACCGCTTAGGCCTCTTCAGTGCTTTTGAACACAGATACTAAAAGCTGAAAAACAATAAAACACGATTTTTTATGCTCTGATAGAACATAGATTTTTGACAAATCAGAACTCGAGCATGCATGTAGGGTCCTTTCTATATTATAAAGTTTTCTTGCAGAATTTTCTCTGTTTACAATTTTATATCGTTGAAGAATGGGAAAGTTACAAATTACTTCAAAAGTGTTTTAACTATAAAGTAGCAGCTACTACAAAAACATATCACAAAATGAGAGGTGGTTGAGCGTTTTTCTAATACTGAGGGCTAATGTGATTCACATCTTACAATTTCACCAGAGGCTTCAGGAAATGGCAAAGCAGTTAAGACATCAAAAGGTATGATTTGAATTACGTAGATCCTGTACGAAATGGTTACTTGCAACTCTTTTTTGTGGCTACTGCCTTCTGGGAAGGCGTAGCTATAATGTCATCGGGACGAAAAAAGTTATGGAAGCATGAGAGTGTAACTCACAAAAGTTACGGAAGTTTGAGAGTGTAAACTCACGTGATTGCGAAAACATTTCGTGACAATCACCAGAGATATCATTCGGACGTCGTATAACTTCGTTTATCCGATGATGCTGACCGATATGGAAGGTTTTTAAAAAAGTTTATTTCTATTACAGACGCCTTAGAAATATTATTATATCTGAATTCTTCTTAAATTTCTCTTGATATTTCATGCTCGAAATATAACATTTGACTTAATATTCGAGAAGAAACCATTTAATTTTTTCCTTTGACTGTGGACACTTACGCGTCTTAACCGTTGTTAATGACCTAGCGGAGTTTGTGATTACTTTAGTTATAAAAACGTTGTACAATAATATATAAAAAATATAACGTTATGTATTAAACAATAAAAACAAGAAAATGAGTAAATGCAGATAAGATACATTTTAAACTGAGTTTGAAATTCACTCTAAATTAAAGAATCACGTTACTAACACTAAGATACAAAAAATACTTTTATTGGGTAATTTGAGTTATTAATTGTGCAGCTGGGACCGCTGAACTGAGCTGTTTAAGTTTATGATTGTCACGCGTCAGCTGAAACAACCACTCTTCATCTGACGCCGATTCGAGATAGTTCATTTATTCTTAACTAAAGTACCTGGGAAGTGTTTTAGTTTTCCCCTAATTTTTCAACTGTTGAATTATATTTATCCAACTTGTTAGGTTTCAAACTCCTCCACGTTATTTAAGTTAACTTTCAAAGCTTCATTCATGATCATTCCTCATTTTTATTTGACAATTGTTTAAAAAGTTGAAAAAATATATTTACTTACAAAGAACAATTACCAAGTGCTTTCAAAGTAAAGGCTGGTTTCCATATAATCGCTCCCGTCGCTACTGTCGCTCCCTTCGCGACCAAAATTATTCAGCGACAGTAGCGACGGGAGCGACAGTAGCGATTGCAATCGCTGGAATCGCTCATGTTCTATCTCGGCAATTGTAGCGATGAAGTTTCGCGACGGGAGCGATATATGGAAACATGGAGTTCGAATTTAGTCGCAATAGTAGCGATTGAATGCATCCCAGAAACCACTGCACCGCGTGCTAGCTGTCCCACGTGTCTTTTGAAAAAATGGCATCGCAAACAGCTTCTTGTGTGAGTGCAGGTGTTTTTTAGGAAGAAGTGCAGATATATCCTTGTCTTTACAACAAATTTTGTAATACAAAGATAAATACATAAAAATCAACTGTTGGAGGAAGATTGGATAAAAGTTTTCACTTACTCCAGAGGAAGCAAAAAAAAAGTTCGGATCGGGAAGAGATGCCATTCCAGACCTTCCAAAATATTTTCAAAACCTTGAATGGCTTCAGCAACACATAAGTTTTCGGAAAACATCAGGTTATTTTCAAAAACAAGGTTTGGAGGAAGATGATGACGGTGGAGAGATAGAGCAGATCGACGTTGATCGTGATTCTCCGGCTGAGCATTCAATACATTCTGCTGAGCAGTCTTCTGCTGAGAACCTTGACCTAGAGAATGAGGACGAAAAAACACCCAGGGAAGAACAGAGCATCTCCGAAAGTTTCAAAGTTCCCAAGAATGCCAATGGCAAAAGATCATGGAGCTCGCATAGTAAGAAAGCCACAAAGACAAAGGAAGAAATTTGTCCAGTTGAGGAAGCCTTGCTTAAGTCCGCCAATTCCTTGGCAGAACACGTAAAACATGCAGCAGGGTTTAAAAGGAAAAATAAAGACGAACCAGATACAGAATGTGAGGACAGTCTATACTGTAAAAGCCTTATCCCTAGGTTGCGCAGGCTTGACCAAAGGTCAAGAGCATATGTTAGGATCCAAATAGAGCAGCTTTTCTTCCAAGCTGAGTTTGGAGGATTTACTGGAAATGCACCAGAAAACTACGGAAGCACTATACACCAACCCAGTGGGAGAGCAAACGATCACTATCAGGGAGGGTCGTCATATTTAATGTTATAGAGATGTTATTCCAGCACAGTGAAGCACAGGACATTATGAAACTAAGTATATGAATTTGTTAAGGTTAATGTTATGACAAAATTAATGTATTTCAATGGTAATTTGCAAACAGGGAGGGACCAGAAGACATTATATTCAATGTTGTTGTTTTTTAAATTATTTACCTGGTAATTTTCAAATATGATAAAAACAGCACATCTTTGTTTTTCCAGAAAAGAGGATGG
>JAOTRI020110190.1:0-13102 GCA_028564885.2 Zoanthus sanctaehelenae | reverse complement strand
CATAAATAAAATTTAGAACATAATTATGAATCCAAGCATTATGTAGCCCGAGTAAACGCGTGTATACGCGTCTAGTTAGAATTAAAAAACTACTGATATTTTGCAAACGATTTCAAGGCCTTGCTGATGAAAAGCTGGCAAGTTGAATCACGATAAATGTTACCAGAAAAATGTCAAAATCTAAAATCCTGTATCTCTATATTATCTTACCTAGTCAACTTTTAAGTTCTTAAAATCTTTTGCCAAAAAAACCATACTTTTGTTACTACAAAAGTCAATGAACACAACTTATGACGTCATCAAATCAAATATTCAAATACGAATTTCGCGAGAACTAAATTTTAATATAGTTACGTGAAATCGCAAGCTCTGATTGGCTAAAAAACATTAACAAAACTCCAGTGGAGCACGCTAATGGCGTCAGCAATTTTCTCAATCCGCAAAAAAAAAAGAAATGGCTAGAAATAATCTATTTTGAAACGATGAAAATTGCCAAATTTTAGTTCGGGTTTTCCGTGGCTGAGTAATGCTTTTCAGGAAGGAACAAACGCGACGTCATGGTTCCGGCTATGTCGGAAGAAGAGTTAAAAAAAGTTGTTTCTGAAAGGCACTCAAAGGGAAACAAAGCAAACAACTAATTGGTCTCCATAATATTTATTATGTTTAGTGAAATTAATAACAACAGAATTTGTGTGTTTAATTGTCGTGGCAAATAAAAAATTATGTGTACAATTTAAAAGCCTTAGTTATTATAAACTTGTTTCACTGACAATACAAAATGTTTTCAGTACTTATCTATGTCGAAACGGAAAAAATCCAAGAAAAATCTAAAATCTGCCAACAATTTTATAAAATATATCAAAACATGAAACGTAATTCAAAACAAATCTAAAATCCGGCATCATTTTTCAAAAATATATTTTTGAATTTTTTCCGTTTCGGGATTTCATCAGTGTAATTGAATAAGTATCTGTAGCCTGAAAATAGCTATGGAAAGAAATGGATATAATTGAGCCTAGCAGTTGAGCAGGACATATACCCGATATTCCATCTATAAAAATAATCTGTAGTGACCCGTTCCCTACGTGAGTTCCTGTAGCTCAGTGGGTAGAGCGTCTAACCGGTAATCAGAAGGTCATGCAAGGTGTTTAAAACTCTACGCATTTTTAAAATGTTTCAACTAAAATGTACTAAACAACCACTCTAACCGATTTCACAGATACGAAGCTGCGGAATGTAAAACAATTAGGGTAAAAAATAAACTTCACGCCTTGTTTTTATCTAAAACAATGTATGTTCAAGGGCGGATCCTGGGATACTTTAAAAGGGGGGTCTCAGCTTAGCTTCGTGCTTAATCTTCTCTTGCGCTTATTTTGTGCTTAGCAACCTCCCACGTGCTCAATAACTCGATAGATGCACTGCACCTATGAACCATTTCTTTAGTGATATTGAAAATATTTCAATTTCATCCTTTCATTTTTAGAAAGGTCTTTTAAACTTACACATGAAATTGGATTCAATTATTTCACTTTATGCACTTTAGTTAAAAACTTAACTAATGTATAGCAGTTTAATTGGTAAAGAAAAATATTTGTCACTACACTAAAGTTTTTGTATAAACAGGTTGGCGCTCTGCACTGCAGAGGTTTAGCCAAGAGAGCTCCGCCGAGGTCTGAGCAGAGACAGGTACTCGCGTAGAAGAAGCAGCTGGTCTCCCGTCAATCTGATACCCAGATCCTTTTGAAATTAGTCTCCCATAGCAAACGCTTCAGGGAATAGTCATGTAACATACCTATTGTTAAGCGATTTCCACATATCCACTGATATGCTAACAACATCTTTAGAAACCTTGTGGTTTGCTTTTATGTGCTGGACAAGCTGTAGAACGCACTCTGAGTCTGTGATCAAACGTTTCACTTGGCGGAGGTTCAGTTTTAGGAAGCTAGGACTGAACAACAATAACGCATGAGTACAGCAATATGAAATCCTAAACATAAAACAATTCAAGAGGCCATTTCCGAGTTCCCTTTTGCCTCTGTTTCAATGCGTGTCTAAGTGCAAACTCATGCTTATGAAAAATTTTATGATTTGCATCAAATTAAAATTGAATGCAGAACTCACTTTCATATAAAAGGTTTCGCACTTAGACTCGCATTGAGACAGAGGCACAAGGTCTCTCTCTTAGGTGCCGTGCGCAAGCGCGTTGACAACCATGCTTTTCCACCTTTGCCTGTCATAAGTGGCGTGTAGCACATCATTGGTATTTGGGTTTCCAGTTCAGTCTTTGATATTGCTGATGTATGTTTGTCTCTGGCGTCCCATTGCTCTCTTTCCTTTTCAAGTAGGAAAGGCACAAGGAAAACTCGGAAATGGCCTACTGTTTACATTGTTTTAAACTTTAAGAACAAACATAAATTCTAAATTATCACTATAGTTTTGTTTTCGTTTTTAAAGCTGGCATCATCGTAAATATTCTTTTCTTGAGGCGGATAAAGTAGATACTTTACATCAGCTATATGAAACAATTAACTTGATAGTGGCTTTATAAGGTTTAACTTTGATGACGTTGATGAACAAGGAACCTTAACCTTCCTTCTTCCTCTGTTTACTTCACCTCTCTACATTTACATCACCGTAACTCCAAATACTGAACACGAACATTTCTTACTATACCTTGCTGCTTTATAGTATTCTTACTTGAATGAAACTTTCTGTCCTGACTTCAAACGCTGATTGATTCGTAATATTACATCTTCGTCATTTAGCATCATCCGCCAGCTGAATTGGTGACCCTCCATTGTCCAGTTGACGTCACGAGAATACATCCAATGGCGGAACGGCAACAATAACTGTGTAATAACGTATATGTAGAGTAATGCTTTCATCGACCACTTCATAGATGATGTTTTATTTCTAAAACTTACTGCTTGAGAAGAATCGTTTTTGGTTTTTACGTGAAGCTTACCAATTTTCAAGCTCTCCTTTAGAGGCATAAGAAAGCTCTCCACAGTTTCGGGTTCCAGAAACAAAACATGGGTCGTCATCATTACCCAAGGGAACGTACCAATTTTAAAAAGGAAGTTATTTGAAAGATGGAAGAGAAAAGATAACGTAAATCCAATTTTTCTGAGTTTCGGAACAAGAAGAAAACATGAGATGAAAAGATCGAACATCATTCCATTGATGCTGAAAAAGTAACCAACTGTATCTTGCGCTATATGTTCAGGTAAAACAACTTGCGCCAATTGCCTAAACAAAGTAAAATCATTCCAATACCCCCATGTACGCATTGGCTCACCAAGCACAATCCAATCGTAATTAATCTTAGCTAATCCAGCGTAAAAATAAACGATAGACAATTGGAAACGGAAGATGTAAAGCTGCCATATTGGAACTGTATTATTGGATCGGTTATTCTTTTCTACCCTGTCAGTAGCTTTGAACATGCGCAGCAGTAGGGAATCGAGAGATAATCTTTGGTTAGAGTCAGTGATAAAGAAAAGAAAGCCAATAAGCGTGTACAGGTAGAAATGATTGTTATAACGCGCTTTCTCAAGCATATTACTGTAAGCATAACAGATGGTAAAAACAAGACAAGAGAAGCGATGGTAAAACCCTAGCGCCATACAGAGAGCCGAGATGATGTTTATATAAAACAGCCAGTAAATGAACTCCAGACGCGGTTTAATCACCCAACGTCCAAACCAGAAATGAAGATTTAACTCTGGGAAACCAAAGTTTGCTTCTACAGTGTGGTGCCAGGACACTGCACGGTACATATGGTACGCCATCATCAATCCAAACGAAATCCTAAAGAGCGCCAGATTGAAACAACTGATCGGCTTCATCATGTGACAATGTATCATTGACAAATGGAGACTGGGCATCACTTTGCTATCGCCCTTTACAGGTGTGCTATGGCGGTGTGAAGATGACATACTTTTCTTTATATTGCTGAAAAATGATTAGGAAAAGCAGTAATTAATTAATACGCTTTAAATTCTATTTTGCGACGGAAATGAAAAAGGTGCACCTTAGAAGAGGAGCTAAGACAGCCTTTTGCATTTTATTTATTCCTCGATTTTATTACCAATAATCGTATAATGTTCCCACATAAATACATTTTTTAGAATAAACTCTCTTTTAAAATCTATTTCCTGAATAGGACGATAGAATTTTCGAGTATGGTATCTTTTTGCACCAAAAAATTTCTTCCCCCCTTTCTCATTCTCACAAGTATTTTGATTATTAAACGAAACGTGGCTAAGTCTGCTTATAAAACTATATAAAAATGAACCTGTAGTCATTTAAGTCAGTCTGATATGGAAACTTGGAATTCAAAACTAGTCTATCAGTAGATTACTGCGGTTGTAGGAAATATGTTTTCTTAAGTCGGCCGGCATTGTGAACAGAACACAGGTCACGTGTCTGCCGTTAGCCCTCAGTTTGTAGAGTGAAGACGACGAAGGGCAACTAACTTGAGATCCCTGATTCATAATTGGACCTCCAAAGAACTATCTATTAATTAAGTTAAGAGATTTTAAACTTTTATCAAAATAACATCCTCTGCATGACTGATAAGTACGGTGGCCTAGAAGTGTCACGGCAAAATAAATTTCTTCACGGAGAAGAGAATAGAGGGATGGTGGAGCTATTTAAGAAAAAACTGGGCATCTGGGTGGATGTCTTTTTCAAGGATATGATTGATGTTGGGGATCCTAATATGTCTAATCCTCTTCACAAGGAGTGTTTGTAGTTCTGTTTTGCGAAGATAATTCAAGTTGAGCTTGATGAAGTAAAAGATACTTAGAACTGTCATTATATAAGTAAATTGATATTTGACACCGTCAGTGGCAAGCCAGATTCTCTGTATTTGATACCAGAGTACCATGGTGGGGTTGACTATTTGTAAGGTACAAGGTGCTGTATTGGATAACGTTTACTCGCATCTTAAGGAAGCCAATTATGATAAGTTGGATTACCAAGAATATTTTGAGTATGTGATGACTGAATGGAATTAGGAGCACCCACATGGCGGAAAGAGGCATTTGAGCTCTTTCACACAATTACAGACAAAGCTGTTAATGGCATATAGCTTGTGATTGACAAGAAAAATGTTAACTTTTGCTTACTATGGACTTCCTCAAGTTGTGCTGATGTTTAAACTAACAGTAACCGTGAGCAAATTGAATTAGCCGTAAGCATATTGAAATAACTGTGAGTAAATTGAATTAGCCGAGAGCAAATTGAATTTTCCGTGAGCAAATTGAATTTGTCGTGAGCAAATTATTTTGCCGTGAGCAAATTGAATTAGCCGTAAGGAAATTTATTTTACCGTGAGCTAATTAAATTTGCAGTGACACTTCTGGGCCACCGTAGATAAGTTTATCTATTTTCACCATCAATAAGTTGAACGGCAAAATAATATCATATAAGGAGAAGTTACGCACTAACCCCTTCTGGTAGTTAATTATTGATGTCCGTTGGCGATCAAGTGAACTGAATCGTGTGTGTGATAATATGGAAAAATGTTTATTTTCTTTTGCTTGTGTATACGGTTATGTCAAACCGGATCACATTTGTAATTGTACGACATAAGTATAAACATATTAGTACCGTAGGTAGAAATATATTTTCTGGGGGGATGCGAGCAATATTTTTTGAGACCCCCCAGACATGACGTCAATTTTTTACAACTTTTATATTTTCAGGACAGCCTAAAAATTATAAAGTTCTGTGTAGAATTAACGTTGGACTTTTAGCTTGACTGACAAATTTGATTGATTCTAATTATACTAATTGAAATTGTTTTAGTGGTCCCAGTTGTTCAAAAGCCGACTAGCACTAACCATGGTTAAATTTTCAACCTATGGACTTGTTTCCAATTTTAAAAGGAGTGGTTTTAGCTGTAATTCTGGACTTAAAGATGTCCCATTTTGCTGACGCTTATGTCAAATGAGCTTTCACCCAAAGCGGTTCACTCAATTGCTCACACATAAATTTCAAATGAAACAATTGATAATTGTATTGAAAATGTTACTCCTATGAAGAAGCTATCGTTAGTTGAGTGCTTCACAATTAGCTTTGTATAGCGGAGAATAACAGACAATTTATGAAATTTTACTTTGATATTTTCATACAAATTTACAGTAATTTGTACAATAGGAAAATAAGGATTTTGATAATTCTTTAAATGTTTGTTCAAAATAACTTTGAAGTGATTTACCTCCTCTGGTAAAAATATATAAAAAACGAAGGTCTATTTAATTGATAGTAAATTTACAAAAATTAAACATAAGTAATCGTCACCGGCAGAGTTTATAAAACTGTAGCTAACCAGATCGTACAAACTTTTAAAAATTACATTTGCAAAATTTGAAATATTAAAGCAGTATTACTTAAAAGGTAGTGCAATGGTCAACGCCTTATTTCAGATGCTTCTTTATGAGGTCGTAGTATTCTTAAAAGTTCTATAGAAGCACAATATTTTTAATGCTTTCATTACCACATTTAACATCCCGTAGAAGTCGTGTGAGATAAGAACTTTTGATGATATATGCTATTTCTGCTAGCACTCGTTTTGGTTCAGTCTCCCTATATTACGATGAATCTCCCTGTTTTGGCAGGATTCAAATACTAGCTTATTTCCAAAACGCTTTATAGCTTGCCGAATTTCTTTTACAAAGATTTCTAGTTCAACTGACTAAAAATAGCAAATTTACCTTTCGTTATTCAACCCTCTGTTCCTTAAACCGTTGGTGTTCGATTCGACCATTTTCATACCTTGGTTGAATTGATATCCTATTAAAAGTTCACCTCCAACAGTAATTTTCAAGTAAAAAGTTAATATCAGATTCGATATATAACTAATGAACTATTTTACTTGAAGTAAGACCTGAATATACTTACCACGTATTATACTATACAAAACCTTAACTTTGCTGGAACAAAGAGATTGGTTGATATTTAAGTCATTTTAGATTTCTTCTAAACATGTGATTGGTACAGCTGTGCGACTGACTAGTGGGAGTGAATTTGGTGCTACATTTTGTTTTGCAGGTTCAAACAGGTGCGACATAGTCGTTTGTGTTTACATACCAGAGCACTAAACAATTGATTATATTGGTATTAGCATGAATGATTAACAACAATATACTCTTTATACCTTCGCGTGCAAAGCAGGTACTTGACTTTTTTTTATAATAATTCTTACATTTTCAACAAATATTACTGAAATAGTTATTTTAGAAAAAGTAATATCTAAAGACTCTCTTAATGAAATAATTTACAATGAGTAAAAGAATCACCTAAAATATAATTTCAAAGACTTCAAATTGTTCACAGCGACTCAACCTAAATGTATTATTTTGCAGCAGTGCTTATGAAAACGTCAACACTGTAAATATGTTGGAATGTTCAGGTTGTAACCAATCACAGGCGAGATCTTCACAACAGATGCAGCCAATCATTTTCTAGCCGTCAAGAAATAGGTTAATTTCGTCTCGTTCAAGTTTACAAATTAAGCTTTAGAAAATTTTAACACTGGTCACAGGTCCGCTGTTCTTCGTAAAATGTTAGAAAGAAAAATTTTGGAAGTAAACCATGCAGCTTCATGTTTCATGTGAAAACAGTGCCAGCAAAACTAAAATTCGTGAAGTATTTTTTCTAATAGCTAATATTTCATGTAGAACTACTGTACCGCCTAAATTGCAAGATCGCCAATCTAAAAAGACCGTTGACGATTTTTAATATGCATGCACCGCGCGTTGTAGGTAGACAGCGTACTGTAAAACATGGACTGGACAGGACATGCGCATGCAATAGTGGACTGGACTGACCCGTGAAAAACATCCATTCATTGTTTTAAAACACGGACAATGATATAATTAGTATACCGTTGGCATATCCAGTACCCGCAGTTTACTCATTCATAAATTGAAGTATGAAATTATCCCGATAAACCATCCGTCTATTACTGATATATGTCAAATAGACTCGCAATGACTGATCCTGACTGATCCTGTCTGAGGCCAGATTTACCGACGATATTTCGACTGGCCATTACCAGTCTTCATTAGATTTTATTACCATATATAGGACTATGGTGTTTAATCGAGACAGCAAAATTTAATACCATGCAAAGCAATTAAAACAGGTTGTCTACAAATAACCAATCTCGGCTCACTATATATTGCTATCTGGTATGGCATAACTGCAGATATTCTGACAGCAGAAAAGTAGAACGAATACAAGAACGCACACTCAGGGCCGTATATAATTTTCTTTTAAAATCATACGAATCCCTTCTAGTTCGTGCTGAACTACCTTCACTACTAACTCGAAGACTATCAGATATGGTTATACTAATGTACAAAGTAAAATATGGCCTCGCATCAAGTATTCAGTGTTCACAAACTCAGTTAATCAGAAAAGCACTAGTTAAATTAATATCAGTCCCATTATACAAGAACCCCCCTGAAAGAAGGTATTATTTCAGGGGCGTATCCTAGATGGGGATATGATGTTTCGCACCCAGAAAGATCTCCACTCCAGTATTGCAAGCAACCATTTTAAATTATTCAAGGACAGAATGTTTTTGAAATTAAGGGTCAATGCGTTAACAAGCAAACTGTCGGATTTAACGATCACTCTATCTTATTATATAATATAAATCAGTAATGTCCTTGAATCTACCCTGTAGCTTAGTTTATTTGATTAGATGAAAAATAAAAAAATATTATGAATCATGGCTTCTGCTTAAAATTTTGCTGATTATGAAGAAGTATTCATGTGTAGGACAAATAAAGAAAAAAGTTAGAAGATAGCTTACTTTTTTTAACATTTCTTTTCTTTGGGATTACCATTTTATATTCCGATGTTTATTTTTCTTGTTAGATATTTTCCAGACCTCTATGTGGAGAGAATTCCAGGAGTCCGTTCCTCTCCATCTCATTGGTCTGGCTGAAGAGGTCTAGCAGACAGTTTTCAACAACTGGAAACACTGGGCAAAGTCAAATGGCCTTGGTTATTTGCAGGCAAACCCGGTTCACGCGTTGCAATGTACTTCTAAGTGATACTTCAAAGCGTTTCCTCTGCCTCATTGATCAACAATGCTGTCACGGTACAGTGTATATTGGGCCTTTGGCTTGGCTGTTTGTCCTAAGGTTTCATCACATAGTATTGTTGTCTAATGCATGATGTGTGCTATCAGCGTTAATTGTTTACAAAGCCACAATGCAGGAAAGAGCCTATATAACTCTAAAAGGTGCTCCAGCAGTTGGCTAAAAATGTAAAGAGAAGTCTTGTATTGCCAGTTAAAGAACTATCGCCTTGTGCCTTGTTGGTTTTGCTAATATTCTTCGATTCAGTGAACTTTTCAGCATTCGTGCTTGTAAGGCTCGTATTTACTCTTTGCATTGTTCTCTGTTTTTGGAATCTTTTAAGACAGACCAGCTGACAGAAACAGCTTGTACAGCGGGTAAAGAAACCTGTCCTGTTGCCGCTCTCGAAAGATATCTAGCCTAAGCTGGGTTTAAGCCGGATGAAGACTCGGCTTCCCTGTTCCGCGCCTTGGCCCCTCCTAAGAGTACCGCCAAGGTCCGCTAGCATGGTATCTCTTACTCCCAAGCAAGAGGCTTTCAAGGATATTACCGATGTTCCTAAAACCAGCCTTCATAGTCTTCGCAGTGGCGGCGCTTCATGATCAGCAGCAGTAAATGCAGGGATTCCTTATTGCCTGTTTAATCCTCACGGACGTTGGCCCAGTGAAAACGCTAAAGATAATTTGGACTCTTTGTTGTCCATTTCACGTTCTCTAGGAATTTGATTACCGAGCCCATCAGGTCTAAGGTTTGTGGTCCATAGTCTCTGAGTTTGTCCCGTTTATAATCAGATAGGTTGCAAGTCCGTTGAGGTTTTTTGTCCACTCTCTTTAAATTGTACTGTATAATTGTAAATGGAATAAAATATTCTGGAATGTTGATTGATTCGCTATTCGAACTAAACGTTGTAAATGTCAAAGTTGCTCTATAGACTTTAAGGGACTTTATTTCTGGCTATTCTTCGTTTTCATGTGGCGTCAGAGGACTCAAAAAATTGGATCAAAATTTAAGTTTGAATGCTATTAACTGTATTATTTGATATGTTTAAGAAAACAAAGGTTATAGTTCTATTTCAATATTATTTTATGAATATTTTTTATTTGCTCGATGTTTCTTTGTCGCTTTGCAAGACGCTAATTATGTCACACATCGTAGTCACACCTTTTAAAAATTCATAAAAATCTATATATTTACGACAAATGTGCGAGTTTGGTTATTTGATGTTTAAAAGTGACATTTATATAGTGAAATATAATGAGATGTTTCAATCTCAGTTATGTTTAAATTAACGCTTTGAAATTATACCTCCAAACATTTTATTCTAAATATTCAGAATTTTTGTTCGATAATAATTCCGTTAAGAATTGGTCTTTTGCTCCAAAAATTATTCCAGAGCTGTTGTTTTAATTGCTCTATAAGCTCATGAGCTCTTTATTTTATTTGGGAAAGAAAGAAATATTTCGAAATTTTAAAACATCAGTAAACCACGTGGTTGCAAACGAAGAATTAAAACTCTGTTACCGGTCTCCACTTGAACACGCCGCATCCAAATGGGTTGTTGTGTTACGATTATTGCGCACGCGGGGTATTGTATGAAAACATTTAACTTTAAGAGAAAGGAAAATATTTCTACTGGCGCGGGCGCAAATTTTTTTTGGGATCAGTTCCCGAATTTGCTTTGTAACCACACATGGATGTGTGACCAAGCCTTAATGTGAGTCCCGCATCGCCTCCCGCTTTATTGCCGCAGGGAAAACTTATATTTAATATGACACGGACAAAAAATATATTCAATTTTAACTATGAAGACTTTTAAGGGAAACATTTCTATATTGCAGGTACATTCAATAAGTTGAATATTTATTTCAAATGGTCGGGTGCGGAGAAAGCATGTTCTAATAATTTAAAAAATGGGGTTTACGAAATGAAACATGTATTTACTTATCTTTACAAAGGGATCAGAAGACTTTGTTGTACATAGAGATTGTGATAGTTTTCACTCACGGTATCATCTGTAAAGAAGAGTGTCTCGGTACTCGGAAAATGATGCATTGTTTTTCGATATCGAAGTAAAAAATTCGAACTGTATATATACTGCAATGTAGTTCACAATTGCTCAGGTCAAAACCGCACTGTACCTCGCTAGTGAAACATTTCAAGAAACATTGTCATTGGGATAAATTTGTTGTTCAGCATTGTAATAAAGATATTATTTTTGAATGCGCCAAAGCCTGCTCAAGTGGACTTAAAACAGTAGAAAGAAATAAGAGAAAAATAACATATATAGCCCTATATATAACATATATAGTCCCATCTGGGACTCGGATTTTTTTCCGAGTATCTTCTCATTATTAATATCATTTAATTATTATTTTATCTTAATATACATTATTTCATTGCATGTGTTACTTATGATTTTTCATAAAAATCATATAATATGTTTTACAAATTGTAAGAAATCAAGTAAAAACCTACACATTTGTGCTTTATTCATATAGTTCTACTTGTTTGTGCTAGATAATAAATGTTCACTCTCTAGAATATAGGTTGCAAAACGTGATTCATGCCAAACGCAAACGAGAAAAATAGCAGCCATTTCTAACAATAAGTGGAAGTTCTTTTAATTATTATTGAACAATAATGATCTTGAGTTAGGACAAATATATAATTCTAGATTCTCTATATATATTCTCTTCTGAAAACGATTGGCTATTCTATTTAATATCAACCGTTGGTGTCTTTTCTCACTGAAAACAAAGTTCTCTGGTAAATCTGATTTCTAGAAAAACACTCATCATTTTCATGAACAATTAATTATTTATTAGTACATTATTATTAGGGACACGAGATCACTGCATGCGAAAAGAATCGATCGCAAATAAAGACAGCAGCACGCTGTTCAAATAACAAGTGTCCCACTTTTTCCAAAACGTTGCCGAAAAGTTGCTGGATTTTCAAAAAGTTGCCGATTTTTCCAAACAATATAATTATTTTTTACTTTTAAAAAATTGGTCTTAAATTGATTTTTGTTGTTGTATACGGCATGCATTTCACGAAAACATTAAAATTCACACATTATGTCTTAATAAAACTTTATTTCTTTATTATTTTTCAAACTTGAGTAATAATACCATAGATATTGTATTTCACTGTTCAAATAGCATATCAAAGGGCATGAAAAATAAATGGCAATTGGAGAAAGTTGTGCATGCATGTTTCTCCTTCAAATTTCTCACACTTGGCTGTAACGCAAAAAGGTGAAAACCTTTCAGAACAAATGTTCTAACAGTTGCAAGTTATTAACAAGAAGAATATTGTTACGTTTGATATACTTATAACACTCTTTCGTTTTAATTTTACGTTACAAAAGCAAGTCTATTCTCTCAATCTTGAAACTGCTATTTACACAACAACGAGCTTGTTTATCTGCTTTTGGTTGTAACTGAGCATCGCTGAAGCCTCAACTGTCTCCTGTAGGGTGCGTCTTGTTGTTTCGTATAGAAATTCTTTATGACGCTAAAAACTCTTTCAGCAGAGGCAGAGCTCGATTGCACCAGAAGAACTTTCTTTCCAACTGAAGACCAATTAGCCAGGTTTTTTTCATTCCTTGCCCACCATAGGAGCTTCTCTTCGTCATTTTCTAATTCTGTGCCATTTGCAATGGCTAGGTACTTGAGAAGTTCAACAATAAGCGCTTCGATTATTTCATCATTGTCAAGGCGGTTAAATTTCCTCTCCTATGGCTATGGAAGCAGTGTGGGTCGAAGCTGCTGGAGCTGCACGGGGCAACACAGTCTAGCACTACGAAAGGCACACACAGTGTAATAAAATTCTTGGCTGAATTATCCCTGAACCGATAATTAACAATTATTCCTCAAGCCCGAATGGGCTCTGAGTCAATAGCCTATGAGGCCAAAGGCCGAAGGGCTATTCGGACTCAGAGGCCATGAGGGCGAGAGGAATAATTGTTTTAGTAAAATCCAACTAGTTGGTCAAAAAAA
>JAOTRI020110179.1:0-13103 GCA_028564885.2 Zoanthus sanctaehelenae | reverse complement strand
GTTACAACTGATTGATTTTTGCGTCTAACTGATTGAGAAACCGAACTGATCAAAACAATATTACAACTGATTGATTTCTGCGTTTAACTGATCGAGAAACCGAACTGATCAAAAATTAAATATTACAACTGATTGATATTTGCGTCTAACTGATTGAGAAAAACTTGGAACATTTGATCAAGAGGGCGATGACTGATAGCTGATACAAAAAGATAATTTTGAAACAATCGGCACGCCATACACGTCTGTAGTGATAAGGGTTGATGCAAACTTCTTTTTGTTTTAAGTTAAAAGCATAATCGCAACAGTCTAAAGATTTGAGTTCGTGATGGCTTTGTAAATCAGGCCAGCGCCATACTCGACAATAGATAACATGAGGTAAACTTTTTCGGTGAGAAACTTGTAGACGGCCATCCAAAGTTCGGTTAATGGTGACACAATTGGACGGTTGATTTGGGTTGGCTAAAGCTTTTTCTAGATCTTCTAAGGCGCCTTTCTTCTTTTTTAACTTTTTTACTAACGAGTCTATTGCTTTTTCGGCCCACTTTTCTTCTTCGTCGCCTTGTTTCCAACCCAAAAGTCTTCGCACCGCAGGAGAAGTGAATGAGAACAGCGAAGTCATGGCAGTTGACATCTCACAAGTCTCGTTGAGCTATAAAGCTCTGTCACCGTTACCCAATAAGAAACTTTAGTCAAACTGCCTCGGTGCAAGGCTGTAACTTGATCAACAGCTTTTTTCCACACGCGCTTTTAAAACCTGCACACCGAAGTCGTGTTGTCACCGGCTCAACTCTGTCAACACGCGAGCTGGAATCAAACGCACTTTGGATGATCAGCGTGCGGCCGGCGCCAAAACGGCGAAATAATTGTTAAAAGTAAACACAAACCCCAAGTTTGGTGATCAGCAATTTCTTTTGTAATACTGAGTTTAACTCTATCGACGCCAGTTTTACAAATACAAACGAACAATACCTCTATAACTCACCATATTTCTTAACGATGTGACGTTTCTAGCTTGGTGACAGCCTTTGTCCAAAAGCTTGACAGCTCATGTCAAGGGCGGAGCAATAGCACGTGCTCTTTTGCTGCAGTCTAATTGGCTGTTATAAGCCCGCCAAACCACCTTTTATTGACAGTCTTTCAAACTCAAAACACATTCTTTCTACTATTTCGTTTCCTGTTCTTTAGGAACTAAACGGAGACCAAACACTGACCGCCATTTCATTTATAAATAGACTCTAATAAAAAAAGTTATTTATTTGCTTTGGTAGACATTAAGACGACATTTCGTGACCCATCGTATTTTTCAAAGAAGAACAAGTAGACCTTTAATGATTCAATAAACAATATATCAATTAAAAACATCGTCTCGAGAATAAAGGCATCACTTCATGAGAAAATAATAAATTTTACAATTGCCTGGGGATACCGGTGTCCGGCAAGAATGAATTGAAGCAAGGCGTTGTTGTATACTATTTTACGGCTATGTTATTTGTGTCTATGACTATGAGCAAGAAAGGAAACTTTTTTCTCGTAATGTTAGCCAATTACGCACGTATATAGCTAATTTAAGTTTGTGTTTATCAGATATAAGAGTAAATAACTAAATGATAATAATGCAACACATTTGATAACTAAATCAGGTCAATGACGTTCTTATAAAAATATTCCAAACTCGTTCCACCCCACCCACCCACATAGTCCCTCCCTTAACCCTAGTATTTTGCACATTCAGTCTACTGACTTTCAATTCCACATAAACACCATTCCCCCACCTACATCAAAATCCAGCTTCCGCAAATCCACAATCCTGAAAACATTTTCGTGCGTAATCCAAAATTTTACCCTTTGAAGTTTGGAATCTAGGTCTAGAAATCCGGAAAACAAACAAAATCTGGAAACTAGAATCCCGGAAATAAACTTTTTGGAATCCGAATTATACTCCATCTTGAATCCATGGCCAGTACAGTACTTATCATTCAGAGTCCAATTCGTGGAATTGCCCTATAAAGGGCGAAACAGCAAACGGTACAACCTTATTATGGCGTCCAAACTGTTTAAAAAATATATTTTATGATTTTAGTGTAGCGAAAATGAATCGAGTTGATTGACGATGATTGCTGATTGCTGATACTGATAGATCTTCAGTTTTCTTATTTTAAAAAACAACTTTATTAGAGCAACGAGGCTCAGATTGGCTGGAAATTGAGAAAAATATAAGAATAAGCTTAAGTCAAAGTCTAGTCAGGTTGTAGTTTTTCGTCGCAATATCACAGAAACATCGCCGTCCACATTAAGTTTATCTACTATTGTCCCAAATGTATGACTGAAACGTATTCATGAAACACTGAGTTCCTCAGACGATCGGCACTGTGTTTCAATGACTGGTTTGTCTTTTTGATTCGATATCTTCATTATTTCTAACCGCTTACAGTTAACAACAATGAGCCGCGACCAAGTTTAAATTTACTGCCGTACGATGTAGTTGTCATTGACAAGTTTACTGGTAGTATGAATACACTCTTTTTTTATAAGAACGTCGAATTTTTCGACTGAGGCTGAACGTTCTTAAATATTTTCGGTTTATCAGCCTCAATGTTCTTTAAAAACATGTTCTTAAAGCATCTGTACCGATTTTAGAAAGTATAAATACATGTACCGTATGTGCATGGTACTTTTTTGTACAGTATACGTTGATTTGTGCATGTACTTTGTACCGACTATTTTGCCAATTTGTCTCAAGAACTATATATATCTGAGAACTGCAGTTTGGTAAATGAAAAGCCTGTGATGTAAAATTGTTATCTGTCAAGAAGCCCAAGCAAGTTTTTCAATAACACTACCGGTATGAATTATTTCATCATAAATAAATGTTCTTCACCTTTTCTCAGCCTCAGCATGCTCTTAACATGTTCTAAATTTTTGGCGATTTTCAGCCGCATGTTGATATAAAAAAGGTTTTTATAAAAAACAAGAGTGTTGACGCTCGGAACAAGACGGCATGCAGAAAGCATCTGAAACCGCAAACAGCTGTTTCGTCAGTTGCAGTAAAACCTTTCTAGTTTCATAACCAGCCCTTTTTTCATTGTCGGTGGAATAAGACTTTTAAAAAAGTTTTAGCCAGAAATTGAATATAGCTATCATTAAAAGGAAATCGTTCAAATTCACATTTTTCTGACAAATTTTAAATCACTACTAGTTTTCTTTGCTGTAAGTGAGTTAAAGCTTTAGCCCGAGCTCCGCGGAATCTCGGCGAGGCATTTTCAAAAGCACGGTGTATAAAAATTTAGCATGTAGAAATGTCGTTTCGATTTTGGTCGCACGTATGATAGTTTTTGATAATACATCATACAGGCAAAGTTTTATTTCGATTGCTTAAAAATGACATACTGTGTTTTTCTAGAAATGCTGCAATGTATAATTTTTATATTATTAATTTTAAATAGTACACTTCAACTCTAGTCTATATTACAGGACTCAAGTTAGGGTACATTTCTTTGGCATAATCCAATGGATTGATAGCGTGAGATCACACGGATATATTTTTTGCCAAAGAAAAAAGAATTCGAAAAGAGATTTATCGCGGATTGTTTCCCGCAAAAAAAGAAATGTGGATTTTTCAAAAGTTAACCATCTAAATAGCGGGCTATGATTTTAGGCGCGAAGACTGCTCAACCATTATGTTTTTTTTGTCGAACCTTTTCAAAGAAACTCAAAAGCGAAGACTATATGATAAAAATCCCGATTCCCTTAAATCCATTAAGTTTTTGGATTCATAATCGTTTTTTGGATTTTACCAAAGAAACAAAAAAATTCCTTTTTGGATTCATAATCTGGATTAGGAGTCGTTTACCAAAAGAAATATACCCTAAATTTCGATTCAATCTCACATGAGGACATCGTCTGCTAGACGCCATATTGGAAATGCGTATTGCCCTTTTGATTTTTCACTAGAATTAGACAAAACACGTTTATCAAAAATACTTCAAGAAAAAAGGCAATATCAAAACTGCTCAAATATGACTATATATCTTGAGCAAGAAGTATTTTATTTCTTTAAAAGACAACCCTTGTTGAGCATAAGCCATAAATTAATCACTGCCCTTTTTAATACGAAATGTTAATTATTTGTGATACTTAATTAGACTTTCAATCAAAATACCGGCTTCTTGTCCAACTTTTGACAAGGATACATCGAGTTTCTGATCTTTAAAGCTTACATTATTCCAAAGTAAACGCTGATATTTGAAAATAAGCAAAGGCAATGAGTTTGAGCAAAAAATCTTCTAGCGTTTAACTTAGTACAAACGCGTATAATCTTCAGTTGATGTGCGGGTTACATGTTACTATGCTATCCCTGACAATAATAGGTTTCAAGAGTAAGAAATGCTAAGAAAATATGAAAATATAAGTTTGCTGTATCAATTCCATATAACAAAATTAGTTCATAGTACCAAGATGATAAAGTAAGCTGTGTTGATCAGTATAGTTCTCAGGCGAGTAGCCAGCAAGTTTTTTCTTAGGTGAGTTGGAATTAACAGGTTAACATGGCTGTAACAGAGCCAATATTTTTTCGAGTAATTGGAGACTAAAGAAAAGGCAAAACTTCTTATATGATGGATTGATTTGTTGAAAACATTTCCAGAAATACCAAAATATTTAACTGAGAAGTTCATGCACTATCTGGTCAAAACACTTCACCATTCCGGCCCCTCGGACGTCGTCTATGTAAATGTTCCCACATTCTGATGTTAAAATGAAAAATGACTTCGAGGGACCATTTTGTCTGTCCTGTACCTTCATTTTCCGAAAAGAAAGCCGGAAATGGATGGAGAAAATGGCTAGGTTCTCTTAAAAGCTGGTAAGGCCGCGTTTATCTGGCTTTCCCAGGTAGTTACGCCCCGGGTTCTTGCATGTATGGCATGCAATGGAAAGAGGGTGATGAAATCAGTTAAGCTTCACATTGTCGTCTTTTTAGTTTTTCTACACACTTTATACCAAATAAAACTTAAAACTACGACTCTTTTATCTTTAGATTAAAAAATCATAGTGTTTATACGTTAGTTTAAAAATGCTTGATAAATGTTGCAACTAGATAACAAAGTACTTAGTGTTTCGCGCGCTCTCAATATATAGTTGCCTTGGCGATGTATTTGATCTTGAAGAAGCTCAATAAATGCGAAATATATTTTGCTAGCCACTTTGGTATTAACAAAATGAACAAAACATTTTGCCATCTAGCACACAAAAAAAAAGGTACGTAGAAAGAGTTAAAAGACGAAAATGTCAAGCTCCTGAACAAGATTGTAATTCAAGTGGAATGCTCTTAAACATTGTGCCTTGTTCACTTTTATGGCGAGTATTGAAAATTATTTGACAGTGTCTTTTTTCTTCTCAATGCATGACATGTTTAACCAGGGCTTGTTCAGCTGTAGTGACTGAGTTTCCATGTTGTTTCTTGCGGTTGAGTAACAAGATTTGACAGTCATTAAAAACGTCATTAGTTTTCCATTAAAGATAAAGCAACTTTTTCAAAGCCTGAATGAACCATTTCACACTGTGTAAGATGAATGGACAATTACTCTAAAAGACTCAAAATACACGTTGTTCTTTATGAATATAATTTGATAGAACATAAAAACATTTAGCAGGTGTGTAAAAGCAAGTAATGAAGTATATATGTATATATATGATTCCTATTTGGCGAAGAAGCAAGAGTCTTTCTTTTTCAGAAATTCATTTTTAAATATCATCTTTATATCATGACCAGGCCGTAGCCACCTGTAAGCCGGGTAAGCACGGGCTTACCACTTTTTTTGAAACCCTATTACTTTTCTTTATCTAATTTTGAAATTGAAGATACAAGACAGACAAAATGGTCGAAAAATTATTGGGTCGGATAAACTCTTGTCAACCCGTGAATCCGGGCTTACCAGAAAAAACTGGCTGGCTACGCGCCTGATGAGTTTTGGCTTGCGAGCTTTTGTTATGAAATTATTCTTTTCATTGTATATATACAAATCAAATTGTTTTAACCCGCGAGGAAAACGAAAAACTGTTTAGAAAACTTTTTGTAAACTATTTTCGTTTGTGTTAGATTGTTTTTAGACTAGTTAAATAACGCTTATTAGCGCATGTACGAATTTTTTTAGCTACTTTCGACACTTATCTCTCTCTTGTTTTAACCTTTAGCTTTAATTTTTAAGTTCAATCGAGAGACAAAGGCTTCCCATCGCGTCTCGCAAGTAGTGTGCATAACTGGTGCATGGTGCACCACTCGTAATGAATAATTACTTTCCGTGTAAAAACAGAGTTTCTTTAAGTTTAGATGACCGTTTGCTGCACATTCAAACTTAAATCATTAATTAATTATTATAGGTTTAGTCCTTATTTTAAGCCTTAAGATCGACTTTCCTAAAGTTGTATCCATAAAACAACCTTTAAAAGTGGCAAAATAAAGAAAAATTACACTTAACGAAATAAAATTTGTTACTGATTTGGAGAGCTCCCATTCTAACACTTTCTAATTTTAACGATGACTGAAGAAAGCTAGTTATTTTTTTAATGGTACACTGAACAACAATGCATCTACACCGAGCCAAAAACTAAAATGCTTTAATGGGAAATGGTCGATTATAGCACTTCGGCATTTCCCAATTGAACAAATTTTAACACGCATATAAAATCTTGGGCGCCAACGTTATAAAATATTGTTTACAGTAGAATGGAACATTTAAAAAAAATACTTTAAAAATAAAATATTGGTTTTTAATTCTCTGGCCGATAAAACATTAAACAGAACAAAACGTCTTTGTTTCAAAATATTGTAACACGTATTGTATTAAACTCTAGTCATACACTAAAGTAAAAAAACTGAATTAATTATTCAATTTGCGAGCACATGCAATCTTTGTTAATTTGTTTTTCGCTTTTCAGTTCGAGTCTAACTCTTGACTTTTTGTTTAATAGAAAATATTTGTAGTTCTTTTTTTTATGGTATTTCTTGTATATGACTATGAGCCACCTCAAAATTTAAAAGCATTGCATTTGTTTGTCCCAAACTTCTGGTTTGTTGACTCAGGCTTTGAGCAAAGATCTCAATATCTTCATTGCAGTAAAAGTTTTTTTTTGTGAAAGGAGATATCTGTTTATATTTACCTTTTATTTGCGCTTAGGCAAACCTCCGCCTGAGTTTATTCTTCAAATATTCTTAATTTCTCAGGCCAACCTGAGCCTTAATGTTCTTGTAAAGTTGTTCTTATAAAAATTGCGTATATTTAAACTTAAAGATCTAATTTTGATGGTCTTAAAATATGAAAACAGATTAATTTATTAATTTTAAACAAAAAAAAACTACGATAACCTTCACAAAAAATTAACAGAGCCAAATGTAGATCAGTATGAAATGACTAGACTATTTCCCTGCTGGAAAAGAAAGCAAAGCACTATCTTTGCGTCCATTTGTCTGTTTTCCGGCCCATTTAGTTTTTCTCTTGTCTTTTGCAACCCTTGTGAGCCAGCATTGGTCACGATATTGTCCATTGTGCATGTCGTGTATAGTTAGGTTTGCCATTGTTTCTTGTCATTTCGAGGCAAAGAAGAATTAAGCTCCATGCTTACAATCAGCAGAACATCAAAGTAAGTGAGAGACTTTTCCAGGTTCTTTTTTAAAAATGTTTTTATGCCACCCAGATTTCGATGACGTATACATATATATATATATATATCTATAAATAGTTTGAACTATACAATTTTTAAAATCCACACATACGGTTAAAAACGCGCTTGTTGATATGAACTAAAAAAGTTTGCCGAGGCACATTGTTTCAGCCTCAAATTGTCTTTAAAATGTTCTTATTTCTGTGAGTGGCTAGAAATAATGAAAAATATATATTATCGCAACATAAAGACAAGGCGTTGAAAAACAATGCTTTTCGTGCGAGGAGCTTTATTTGGCATTTTAGTTGATTTACTAAATGTGAAACGGTGTTTAAAGTGTGCGCATTGCGAACGTTAATTACAAGATTCAACAAAGTTTTAACCGGGAACATGCAATTTGACTTTTTTTCAACCTGAGCCTGAGCTTGTTCTTGGCTATTTGAGTATCATTATTTCTTTAAAATTGTTTTTATAAAAAAGCGCGTAGTTTTAACCGGTTTTTAAGCCTGCACTCACATTTCAATGCCGAATAAATAGTTCTACAAGTTAACCACACATATGGTTAAAAACAAGGCAGTGTCTATTCGACCGGCAGCCGGTCAGGCAACTCAAAACACTAAATGGCCGGCAGTTCAGTTTAAAACATAAAAAACAAAAATTATACAAACTAAACGCAGTTTACCGAATGTTTTTTATATTGATAAATAACTGTTGAGCAACTCAGAACTGGTCGGTTACATGCAGCAAAAATCAGTTTCTAGTTTACACTAGGCACGCACTCCGTGCTGCTGTATTTTCATTTAACATAACCTAGGAACTTATTTTCACTTGTAACACCAGTTCTTTAACAATATATAAACATTTGATTTTTTAGTTTAGTTTGCGAAAGTTTTATTTTTTTAGTAAAAGCGAACTGCCGGCCATTTAGTGTTTTGACCGGCTGCAGGTAGTATAGACACTTTGTAAAAATAAAAGCTAACAATAAAAAGATTGTTAAATGTCTTCCACTTCGATTTAAACTACTTTTTCCACAGCCACTGAAAGCTTTTTAATTCGAGAAGTACTAAGCGGTCTTTCTGCTTACACTTGGAGTGAATATTCTAACTGCAATCATGTAAAGTATAAAATGAATTTATTTTGCTCTTAATGCATGAAAACCATGTTAATGCAAATTTCAAAAGCCAGCGTCACAACTCTTTTTAAAACTTTTTGCCATATACAATAATGGAGAAGTTATTCTGTTAAAATGAATATGGTGTCAAAAATGGTCACAGCAAGCTTTTTTCTTGATCTAGTCATGTCAATCACAGATAAAACTTATTATAATAACTAAATAAGTATAAGCTTAATAGTTAATTAATTTTAATCCTGTAATCGAGTGTAGTCTTTCTGTTAGCGAAAAGTAGTGAAAACACAAATTATAGAAATTGACACAAAAACTCTTAAAGTGCCTATAACGTTTCTACTTTTTTTATATATAAAGAAATGAAAAAATATATAGTTTTTGCAAGACATTCCTGAAAACATTTTTCTTCAACATTTCTCTATACATATTTCTTTTGTATTTCAAGAAGCATAGTAAAGTTGATGAAAGTCACACTCCATAAGAACTGATTTGATTCTTTTTCTTCTGCTGGTAGGCTATGAATTGTCAAAAGATACACGAAGGTTGTTATTATCATTTATAAAAGTAACTGGCAATTTCAAATGCAGTCTTTAAATTCAAATTTCACTTGTCAACATAAAACTCGACCTTCGCTCTGTCATTTCTCTAACGGGAACTGACATTCTTTCCCCTTTTTTAGTTTAATTTAGGGCCTCGGTTTGAACGGTTTTAGCCTGTTTTTGATTTTTTGTTGGCATTTTTTAGCCGTCTTGTTAATTTCACAAAAGTATATTGCCAGTATCATCTGCTGTCATTCTCTTAATGGAGTATCGCCAGTTGATGAAAACTGTTTGCATGTCCAAATGAGAGCTATAGTCAAGCTGTGGTCTCATTTGACAATTTGTAAACATCTCTGCACGAAAAATGAATGACTCCGGCCTCAAAATTTTTACACTCGAGAGCTCTCCGCCCACAACTTGTTCAATACCCTGTCTATATTACTAAATACCAGCCCTTTTTTAATTACAGTGAACTAAAATTTCAACCTTCTTGTTATGTTGCTAAGCGCTCAACTTTACGGTACGTTTTGAAGTCATTTTTTTTTTGTCAAGAAACGAAGTTTTAAGACATCAACAGGTGTAAATCGCTGTGTACATTCATTCAGCTTATATGTATATGTATATATATCTAAGACTTAGGGAAGTACGTCAAATTATACGTAAATATATATACTAAATCTATAAAGCTTACCACCACACAAAAAGGGACAGAGTTCAATGTTTATAAAAACGAAACTATTTGCTGTTGTACGATATTTAGCTTTTAAATCTATACGCTCTTTTTCATAAGAAGCAGAAGGCTGTGAGAAGGCTCACAGTTCTCAAAGTGATTTCAACCTCAAATTGATCTTGTTTGTAACGCATTTTAGAATAAATGTGAAGGACTTCTTGTGTTTTATATATTGTGTTGCTAAGTTAATTTATGAATTTAGTGATGTTTCTATAGGTAAAACATTTTCATATTGTTCGTAGCCTCAGCCTGAAATTGTTCTTAAAGTTAAAGTTAAATTGTTGTTAAATTTCGGCAATTTGAGCCTCTTTGTTTTATGATTTCTTAGCTATCGCTATTTCAACGCTCAGCTTTGGCTCTCGGCTCGCGTCACAGTAAGCTTCGTTATTTATGATTCTGAAGGGTTTTGAAAGTTTCTAAACAAAGCTGCTTCAGCCTTGACTTTATAATTAGCAATATTATATGCAAACTAACCTAAAATTAAGACGGTACAAGAGAAGACTTTTTTGGCGCTTGTCGTTGCGTTGTTTAATGTCACTGAAATTGTCAAAATAGAACCGAAAACAATAAGACAAATCTAACTTTAAATTTGAATAAATGCACACGCTACAATATCAATTGATATTTTTTAGCTTTACGCTTTTTTCATAGCATGCACTAACAAGCGCTAAATTTTCCCGATTCTCAGTGACAGTGTATTTGATATTTTGTTGATTTTAGCCCCAAATTGTTCATAATTCAGCTCTTATTTCCAGCGGCTAAAATTGAAGCAAAAAAATAAAATAGTAACAATCATGCAAGGCATTGCAAAAGCCAAAACGATGCGTCTAGCTTGCATTTTAAAAAAACAATTTTTATTAATGTAAAAATATTGTGAGACTTCTTGTATTTAATATTGTGTTTCTAAGTTAATGTTTTAGTTTTATTGAAGTTTCAACGTAAAACGAGTTCATAGCCGATATATCGACTAAGGTTCAACGTTCTTAAATATTTTCGGTATAACACTTTTTTATTAACAGCCTCAAATGTTCTTAAACATGTTCTTAAAGTATCTTTACTAATTTTAGACAATATAAATAATACATGTACCGAATGTAGTATACTTTTCTGTATACATTGAGTTGTTCATGTACTTTGTACTGTATGGAATTTTGAAATATACTACGAAAGAAATTGTGATGTTATGTTGACAGATTGAGAACTGCAATTTCGTAATTAGAAAAACTTTGATGTAAACTTGTTATCTGCAAACTTTAGTCAAGACGCCCAAGCAAATTTTTCAATAACATTGTATGAATTATTTCATCATAAATAAATGTTCCGTTCATCTTTTCTCATACTCAGCATGTTCTTAACATGTTCTTAAATTTTTGGCGATTTTCAGCCTCATGTTCTTTTAGAAAAGGTTCTTATCAAAAAGAGTGTATTCGGAGCCTCAGTAAAAAAATTGTTCTAAAAGTTTGGCCAATTTGAGACTCAATGTTCTTTTTAAGTTGCAAAAAGGGTGAATAAATCCTTTTGTGTGAAGCTGTAAAAAGATTTTAACGAAACCGCAAATTCGTCATACACAGACAAAGTAATACACGTATGTTTTTCAAAATAAAAACCGAACGTTATGAAAACAATGAGACTTGCCTTGGCCGAATATCAAGAACAATCTAAGAAAAAGCTCCGACTGAAGCTGAAAAAAGTAAAACTGTTTCTTTTTGAAACTTTACTGAATCTTGTAGTTGTAAGTTACGTTCGGAACATGCGCAGTAAAAACACAGAAAGTCACAAGCACCGTTTCATAATTGATATCTTCACTACACTCTTTTTTTTATAATAACGTCGAATTTTTCGACCGAGGCTGAACGTTCTTAAATATATTTGGTACATCAACCTGAAATGTTCTTAAACTTGTTCTTAAAGTATCTTTACTGATTTTTGACAATATAGATAATACATGTACTGATGTACCGTATATGTGGTACTTTGAGGTTTAATTTGGTAATAAAAATGTAAATTCTACACCGTAAAAAAGAAATACTTACTGACGTTTCGGACGTTAGTCCTTCGACGAAGGACGAAACGTCAGTAGTATTTCTTTTTTTATTTCATTTTTATTACCAAATTGTTTCTAAGGGAAAGAAAGGTTATGGTAAGAACTGTAGAAAAACGTTCTATTTATACCTAGACAGGAGAATAACATCAAGAGAAGAAAGCAACACCTACACAGGAGAATAACGTCCCGCCTGGAGATTAACACCTAGGCAGGAGAAAAACACCTGGGCAGCAAAATAACATCTCACAGGAGAATAACACTTGGCCAGGAGAATAACATTTAGACAGGAGAATATCAACTGGGCAGAGAATAGCACCTAGATAGGAGAAAAACACCTTGACAGGAAAATAACACATAGTTGTCGAATAAATGAAAAGTTTTGAGACTTTATAACTCTTACTTGGATATTAAAAGCACAAAGGACTTACTCAGCCTCAACTAAACTGTTTAAAAGGCGCTCCTTTTCCTCTTTAAGTGACTCGATATGACCTTGCATTTCAATTGACTCTCGTTCAGCTTCCTGAAAAAAAAATTTATAAAATAATATTCATCGCATTAGTGCTTATCATTAAAAACTAACTGAGAATGAACTTTCACATAAAAACGGGTTCATATTTTGTTATATTTTCAGGGAAGCGACCTTTAAACCAAGTAGTGAGACAAAAATTGAAAATGTTTCATGTTATTACAAAATGATTTTTAGCAAAACTGCAAGCTGCTACTGTTAAGAGAACCCAACAGCAACAGGCAAATGTCGCTGGTATGTTGACTGCATTTCAGTTGAGTTATTATATATCCTTTTCTACAGCTGGGTTTCTTTTTACAAATGCTGAAGCAGTAAACTAAAACAGATTTGGAAAAATATAAGCACAATGACAAAAAAAAATAAATAAATAAATTAAAAAAAAAAAATAATAATAATAATAATAATAATAATAATAATAATAATAACTTTATTTAAAGAAGGTTTAAAAAGTATTTACAAAATACACCAGTTTAGCAAGG
>JAOTRI020110168.1:0-13104 GCA_028564885.2 Zoanthus sanctaehelenae | reverse complement strand
ATATTTGAGAGCCACCGCAGTCTTTACAAAAAAATTTCTGTCTTCCATGAATACATATACCCTTACCACCACAATCCCTGCATAAATATCTAACTCTATTATGCATGCAAATACCTACCCCGTTGCATTCTCGGCATCTATATTTCAATTTATCATGTGGACATTTTGCAATACCCTCAATTTTCTTAGGCTCAATATTTAATGCTTTATATAACTCTGGTTTACTCATTTTGTAATATCCTTTTACACCTTGGGTTTTAGCCATGGCTTTCAATTCTTTTAGATATGGATTTATCATTTATATATATATAATCATCATTTCAAGTCATTTTCACATCATTTTTTAAAAAAATTCAATTTTATAAAGACTTAGGCCTTTATGGTTGGATTAAGATGAAATCATTTTTTAATAAGACCAAAGAAAAAAATGATTTCTTTTGTACTTGTGATCCATTGATTCAAGACGCTTAATGAACACGATGAAATTCGAATTGAAAATTAATTACAACAACGGAAATCAGGTTCAAGTTGAAATGCAGCTTCGTGAATTTTTTAATAATATTAAAGCAGAAGTCGGGAAAAATGCATATTTATCAGAAAAAAAATAGTTTCATTTTAGTGACTGTTGCACTATACAATTGTTGAAATTTTATAATTCAAATGATAAAGAGAGTGAAATAGGATTTTCACTGTCAGATATTAATCCAGGTCATGGAAATGCTAAGTTTAAATGTTTAGATCCTTTAATAAAGGTATCATACAATATTGCAATTACTATAATTATGTTCTCCTTGATGTTGAAATAGAATTTATTTTACAGATTTTTGTAATTGTGATGATAGTAATAATAGTGATTGTGAGTGTGATTGAGATTTTATATTTCTTAGCATTTTTTTATTTGCCGATACGGATTTATTTTTTTATTTGCCGGTCGGGGATTTACTTTTTATTTAAATTGGAATTTTCCATTTAAATTGCTATAAAAAATTATTAAATACATTTTTTAAAAAACAAATTATTAAATGGAAAATTGCTACAAAAAAATTATTAAATGGAAAATTGACACAAAAAATTATTAAATGGAAAATTGTTAGAAAAAATTATTAAATGCATTTTTTAAAAAAACGAATTATTAAATGGAAAATTGTCAGAAAAAATTATTAAGTACATTTTTTAAAAAAACGAACTATCAAACAGAAAATTGTCATAAAAAATTATTAAGTACATTTTTAAAAAAAACGAATTATTAAATGAAAAATTGTCATAAAAAATTAAGTACATTTTTTAAAAAAACGAATTATTAAATGGAAAATTGTCAGAAAAAAATTATTAAGTACATTTTTAAAAAAAATGAAGGGAATTTCCTATTTTGAGCTAGAACCCGCGATATATATCTACTCACATGTGTAAACAAAACTTATGCAGTGACAAAAAAAAGACAGAGATTGAGCAAAAACAGTCGACACGATTAAATGCTCAGAGTCTACAAAAAAAACAGAATTTCTGAAGAAACTGAATCACAAGGGCAAACTCGATTGGATGCTCAAAAAGTCTTTTATACCAATCGAATATCACAACAAACCCAAAGTAAAAAGCAGGCAAGATTAAATGCACAGAAAGCTTATCAAAAGAAAAGAATTTCAGAACATAGACAATCACAAACAAACAATAGACTAAATGCAAAGAAGAAAAGAAAGTTGAACAACACCTCAAATGTAAGCGAGTTTAATGTCCAAAAGCAGTATTTAAATAATTTTGAAAACACTGAAAATGGAAATGTACACTAGCAAACTTGGTCAAAGCAAAATATTTTAAAGTTTAATAAGTCCATTTCTTATTTTGTCTTTAAATGTACTGTGTGTCATGAGGCATGGCCTTTGAATTCTAAACCTAGAATTCCAGATGCTTTTATGTGTTCAAGATGTTTACGAGACAAAAATTGCTTAAGAAATTTTGAATTGAAAATGGAATTATTCCATCACCTGTGCCTCCTCAGTTACAGAGTCTGTCTCAAGTTGATGCTAATAGCTCGTGCTCTTCCAATTATGAGAGTTTACATTAAACCAGGAGGACAAAGGGGCTACTCTAGCCATTATATTAATTTACCCCAAGATGTAAAAGAGCTAGCGTTATCATTGATACGATATCCAAAGGCTTTATCTGTGATAGTTAAGGTCAAAGGCAGAAATGATACTTTCAAAGATGTAAACGTAAGACGGATGCATTAACATGATTGGTGCAAAACAATCCACACTATTCAGATATTCAAGTAGATCGATCACATAGCATTACATTCATTGCCAGACAATGGTGTACCGACTGACCTAATAACAGATGGTAGTATTATTTCTGATAACAATGAACTTGAAACTGGTCCACCAACTGATAATCCCAGTGAGGATAGGGTATATGATGGCTCCACTGATATGAGTAGTTTTTTACCGGTTAGTGAACAACACGAACAGGATGTAGATGCTATAAGACAACAATTGTCAGGAGATGAGTCAATTTCATGGCCTAGTGTGAACAATCAGCCTTTAAATAAATATCAAAATCCATTTTTAGCTACTATGGCATTCCCTACTTTATTTCCTGAAGGTAACGGAGATCCAACTAATCAAGCTTTGACAAGTGTTGTAAATCTTTAAGATAGAGGGAGACATTTGATAAAGTTTGCTAAAAGGTAAATGGCTAATGGGTTTATCGTTTTGCTAACCATCCAAGGTTTTCTAACTGGGCATTCAAATAGATCTAAAGAAAATGAACCCTGGAACAAACAAAGATTTTTCTGAAACAAAACCCTAGCGAATCACACGTAACGATTGATGACCGAAAATAATAATTCAGCTGCTTTCATGTCAAAGGTGTCTAGATATATATTGCAAATATTGCTGGCTCTAATGCTTACTGGCATAACCCTAACCCAACAATCGTGAAGAATGGATGATAATCTCAGATAGAAATTGTCCTTTTGAAAATGTTATTGAATTGTCAGCAGGATATGACTGGCACCATGATAGACTCAGATACACTGAGCAACAAATAGGGGAAATGCCTACATGGATCAAAACTCAAAAAGAGCAGTGTTCAGTTTGTCACATTGAGCCTCTTGAGCCAATTGATATAAATAATTTTAGTGAAATGCAAAGACTTGCATATAACGTTGTTAATGCTCAGCAACAAGATGTGTCTAATGTCAAAGAACCATTGTGTCTTATAATAATAAGTGTAGCTGATACAAGTAAAGCTATCTGATTAATGCATTATGCAACCTATTACAGGGTAAGTACGTTATCACTGCTACTACAGGTAAAGAATCTTATAATATCAAAGGAGTTACTTTACATTCATTGTTAAAACTACCCGTAGGTCCTACAGGCAATAAGGACTTATCTGAACAAACCTTATAAAGACTTCAAGAAATTCTGAAGGATATTAATTATATACTTATCGATAATGTTGGGACAGACAACCTTTGGCTGGGTTGATAAGCGCTGTAAACAAGCAACAGGATGTTATGATAAGATCAATGGTGGCATTTCAATAATTTTGATTGGTGATCCTGGTCAACTACCTCCAGTAGCAGATAAACTATTGTATCATGCACAGCCGTCTAATGCCATTGGAGAGCAAGGTTACTTAACATATAGGATGTTTGATAAGGTCGTTAAGCTAACAGTTAAAGAGTTCAAGGTTCTTCCCCTGAACAACAGCAATTCAGAAATTTGTTGTAAAGGGTGAATCCACTACAGAATATTGGCAATTGCTATTAAATCGTCAACCTTCAAAAGTATACATTGTCGTTGATTTTAATGATGCCACTAGGTTATTTTACAGTAATGAAGAGGTTTCCTCTTCTAACTATGACCAGCTAAATAAACTTAATCAACCTTGAGCTAGTATAAATATCCGCCATTCTTCAACTACAGCTAAAAGTTTTACATCAGATGAATTGTGTGGATTAGAACCGACAATATATATTGCTAGAGGAGCTAAAGTCATGTTAACAATGAATCTGTGGGCAACTGTTGGCCTCTGGAGCTACAGGTACTGTTGTTGATATCATTTATGCAACCAATGATCAGCCACATGATTTGCCTATAGCTGTAATGGTCAACTTTGATAACTTTAGAGGTCCTTCATTTACTGAAAACTTACCATCATGTGTGCCTATTTGCCCAATCACTATCTCATCACAGTCAACTGAAGGAATTCATGAGAGACAACAGATTCCTCTTAGACTTGCTTAGGCTTTGACTATTCACAAAAGTAAAAAACTTGGATAAACATAGGTAAATCAGATAAGACTCCTGGTATATCTTATGTAGCTATAAGTAGAGTAAAAACTTTGTCGTCTTTAATTATTGAACCTATGACATTTCAACGATTAACCAGTGTTCACTCGTCTGCAACTTTGAAGTTTAGACTTGAAGAATGTAGATTGAACAATTTAGCACAAACAACAAGCAGTACCTTTCATGATATATGACAATGTTGCTTAACATTTTATCTTAAACAAAAGAATGATATCCTCTACATTAAAAGTAGTTTCAACTTAGATTTAAGTACCAATAGTATAACCACGTAGAACTATATATAGTAGTACTTAACATTTTTATCTATTTCTTTTTCAAGAAAGAGTCAAGTTATCATGGAGGATAAGTAGAACGATAAGAATTTCTTTCAACAATAATTTTAAAACACATTTCTTTGACATATTTTTTTCTGTGTTCAAATATGATATTTTTAACATATACTATTTTAAACCTGAATGTTCTTTTCAGTGTCTTTGCAATAACAAAACTATATTCACCTATTCCCACAATAACATCACTACAAATATTAAATTTTTAAAAATAGCTTTCTTTGCTTTCAGAGCAAACGTTACAACCAGATATCAATCTATCTGATCTGAACATTTTTGTTCATAATGTCAGCCCGATCAAGGTTTACGACAAGAAAAAGAATTACTTCGAGTGTAACCTCCAAGCCAAAAAGGGAAACATCCGAGGAGTTTGCTTCGAACCCACACAAGCCGATTTCAATAAGTTTGGAAATGCTGCACAATCCAAACCACCCATCAAAATAAAAAAGGATCGTCCAGGAATCAAAAGGGCAAAATTCCCCAATGATATTATCGTTACAAAAAAGGCAAAGGTTGAAAGAATACAACTATCAGCTGAATTTCAACATCAGCATGTACAACCTAACAGTATAGAATCATCTATTGGAAATTTGCAAAATCTTCAAGCAGGCAGTTAATATCCGGTTATGTTAACTGTTTGACGCCAATCAAGCATGTCACCCAAAAGTCAGCACAAACAAAAGTTGCTCTTACAGAGTGCCGGTTAACAAACAAAACTGGATCAGTAAAATTGGTACTTTGGTAAAAATGGAAATACATATCTCCTTAACAATTTGAGATTAAAATTTAATAATGGAAAAATGCAACTGTCAACCACTCAATGTAACTGCAGCATCGCAGTGGCAACAAAACTTGATAACATCCAACCACCAAATGAATTACCATCCTCGTCAATAACGGAATTTGTCAATGTGCAGCTATTGACAAAATTGTCTTTCTATAATATCTGTTTAAATTGCAAAAAGAAGATAACATTGCCTGAAAACAAAAATCTTGTTGTCTGTTGAATATGACAATTGCCATGCAACCATGAAGAAGATAAAATGTCCTAAGCCATTTTATGCAAAACTTAAAGTCACCAATTACAAAGGAATAGAGTTACCTTTAACATGCTTTGATCATGCAGTGAAACAACAATGTTAACATGAAAGTCAAGACCATTGATTACAACATGGCAAACGAACAACAAATTAAAGAGGCACTACTTGAGCTGGACAGAATAAAGGTTACTTGCGACAACTTCAAAGTTACACATGTATTTTTATAAAAGATCCAAATATTAACTGACTGTTAATATACCTGCAATTTATTATGGTTTTTCGCTACAATGTTCCTGGTCAAGTTCATATACGCATTTCACATTTAATGAGCTCAATGTGTAGTTGAATAATGAATCATATTTTTATCTATAGAATTTTAAATTATTTGTTGTAATTCATAATAACCACCATCGGATGATCAAATAATATGGTATTATTAAAATTAAGAGAACATCAACTAAGTAAATATACGTTGAACATATCAGTTTTTCTAGCATTGTTCCTATTAAAGTTCTTAAAATAACATATAAACTTTTATATTATGATTACCTCGATGTCTAATTGAATTAGGAATCATATTTTTACCTATAGTATTTTAAATGATTTGGATTGTAATTGATAAGAACCATCATGGAATGATCAAACTGTATGATATTAGTAATGCAAAGAGGTCCACTATGTATAGACGTTCAATATTTTATATTTTTTACATTGTTCCTGTTAAAGGTAATAGATATAAACTTGTGTCACATATGTTGACCTTAACGTGTAATTGAATTATGAATCATATTTTCATCTATAGTATTTTTGAATACTTTTGATTTTAATTGATAAGAATCGCCATATATTGATCAAATAATGTTTTATTATTGGTTATACCACACTATCATATTAAAGTTGTTTGATGATGAACTTTTACTCTTCTGTGAACTTCAGCGCATAATTTTATATGCAACAACGATGACGTTAAAAAGCAATTACAGGAGAGTCACTTGAACGATGAAATAGAAACTGAAAACTACCAACTAATATGGACTACATGCTAGTTCAGCGATGGTACGGTGGTAGGACTTACTTTCTTTGGAAATAAAACAAAGAATGTTTGCCCTACCACCTAAGGGCATCCTACCTCATTAAACAGGTTCTAAATAGTGGCTATCAGTTAATAAGTATTTGGCTACTATTACATGGTTCAATATTAATACTATTATTTATGAACTACAATTTTTCTAGAACAGTATGATGTGTGGCCTCGGTTGGAATGGAGGCACTGAAAATGTGCTTGAAACATGTTTGGGAATTTACAATGATTTCATTATACCAAAATGCTTTGTCCTCCTGACCTCGCAGCACTTCACTTTTCGACAGAAATGCCTAGTTTATAGTATTGGGTACAATAATAATATACAATATGGGATATTGAATAATAAAGTTTAATGTCTATTAACAGTACGACATGGACGAGGAAGAGGTGTTAAATCAAAACTGACTCTAGAGGAAGAATTCTTTATGGTCTTGATTCGCTTGCGTGTTGGACTTACATTAACTGACTTAGCACATAGATTTGGTCTAAATGAGTCAAGTGTCAGCAGAATATTCACGACCTGGATCAATGTGCTATACTTTCATCTGAAAGAGTTATGCCAAATGCCTGAGGACTATGAAGAGTTTGGTAGGGCAGAGCAGTTTTCAGCATTTCACAACTTGAGAGTTATAGTGGACTGTACCGAAATCTTCACACAGAAGCCATCCTCGTTAAAAGCAAACAAAGAAATTTACTCTAATTATAAGAGCCACACTACATTTAAGTTTTTAGTAGCCATCAATGCGTGCGCAGCAATCGTTTATGATTCTAGAGGGTGGGGTGGTAGAGTTTCAGATAAGTATATAACTGCTAATAGTGTTGATTTTATAGCAACATTAGAACATGGTGACGAGGTTATGGCAGACAGGGGTTTTGACATAGGTGATATATTAAGTGAGAATGGGGCACGAGTGACCATACCAGATTTCAAAGGACAAGGACGGTCACAGCATAAGAAATGTGAAGGGAAAAGATCAGAAAAAATAGCTGAGGCTAGAATTCATGTAAAGAGAGCTATTCAAAGGATTAAGACCTACCACATCCTTGACAGTGAAGTTCGCCTTACCATGGCTCATCTTGCAGAGCAAATTTTTACAGTGTGTGCCTATTTAGTCAATTTCCAGTCACCCATTTTGAAATAATTTAAGATGCAATATTTATATTAATGGGAAAAATTGAAAGAGATGAATTGTTTTGTTTAATATATGATCTTTCAAGGGTACAGATTACTTGTACATAAGTATTTGAAATTGAACAACCATAAATACTGTATGGGTTAGGCCAAAGTTTTTTATTTTTTAGGTTTACGGATTTTTTTTCTTGTAGGAGAGGGTTGGAGGAGGAAATAAAAATAAAAATAAAATTTCATTTTATATATTTTTTATTTTTGTTTTAAAAATATTGGGTAGGAGGAAATAAAAAAGGAGGGATAGTACTTGATAATTGAAACCCCAGCTTAATTATTACTGTCTGTTTTAACACACAGTGAAATGCCTGCATGAATCAAGTTTATAATACTCTAGCCTTTTCAGACAATATTCAACAATTGTTTACTGTGTTTTAATTGACAAATATTAAATACATGTATGCACTTTGTTTAAAATAGATGTAAAATAAACTTAATTTCACTTATCCAAACACCAGCCATGAGAAATGGTGAAAGAATGGACAGAGAAACGTCGATACAGGAGTTGGAAACAACCGAAGGGAAATCAGGACCTTTTTTATAAATATATGTACAAAATTGGCATCTAAAAAAATTGGGTCGGAGGGAAAAAAATTCAAAATAAAAACGACAAATGAAACTTTTTATTTTATTTCAAAATTAGGAAATTTAGGTGCGGCGGATCCGTAAACCTAAAAAATAAAAAACTGTGGCCTTATTACCAAATATAGTTGACAATGTTAACAAGTGCAATTCCATGCAACAATTTTATTAATGTAACAATTGTAAAATGCAAATAAAATTATTAGAATTCCAAGCTTCTTGTATTGTGCACCTGTTTTAATTGTAAACATACATTATGATCATGATAATTAAAATGATGACACTAAACCATTATACATGTTGATGTCAACAAAAGACATCAATGAAAACAAGCATGTTGCTAAAATTAAATAAATGACCATGTTATTTTATTATTTTTGAAATGCTTGTGTAATGGGTTGAGTGTCATCAAGTGTTGTTAAAACCCTTATTCTTGCCTATTATTACATAATATTGAATAATCTATTCCTAGTTTCCCAATTCTGTCTGCTCCTTCTTTTACTCTAGGATATGCTAGTTCTAATAAAAGTACATTGTAATAAATATGTTTTAGTCTAGGCAAAATTCTTTCCATAAATTCCTTGTTATATGGAGTATTTGTTACAAATAAATTTTCACCATCTGAGGCTACAAAGTCAGCCCACTTTCGTTGAGTACAAAATAGCTGGAGTTGTATTTGATAATAATAAGAATGATTTGAGTTGAGTAATAAAGTCCCATCAATTTCTTTAATAATATTTTGTCTAAGGAGTGCTGCATGTAAAGTTTCTCCTTCACGGGGATGTATTCTTATGACCTCGATCACTCCTTCAGTGCCAATAAGCCCATCTGGAGAGGCTCCAAGGAAAGGATGGGATTTGGAAACAAAAAATCCACATCGATCTACGGTGTTTCCTAAGATTTTTGAGTATTGATGTTTGATCTTTGCTTCAGAGTTGATTCCATCTTTCATATGTTGTGATTGATATTGTTTATTGAAACCAAGAATCTCTTTCATAGCTTTAGTGGGACTAGTTGATTCTTTGATGAGTGCACGCTTACACTGAGAGGCAGTTATTCTAGGTATCCGTTCAACAAACCATTCATTACTTCTTGACTGATCTTGTGTTGATTTGTTTAATCTTGTCATCATCAACACTGATTGACTCCAATATAGATTCAGCTTTACTCTGAATGTCTTGTAGAGAAGCAGGATGCACCTTTATAGGGCTAACAAGCTTACGTTCTTCACCTTCTGTTTCTACTTCAATTTCAGAAGTACACAGAAAGTCAACGTCATCAGCATGTATTATATCAGGTAGTTCATTAACAACTGGCACAGAAATCTGTTCATCTCTCTTTTTGCAAAGTATATGATAAATTGGAGGCAAAGGTTTTCCTACATTTGCAAGGAAAACTTTCTCCTTTAAATCCAACTTACATTGTTCTATTAAATCCTGCTGCTTTTTATCTATGCCATAATGCTTTTCTGTGACAGACGGGGAGGGTTTGATTCTTTTTTTTGGTGGCTCTTTGCCAAACTTAGCCTTGTAAAAATTCATATTTTCAACAAGAACCGGCTCTACCTTTGCACCTGTATAGGAAAAAAAACTGGGTTAGACATATATCATGAGTTTATTTTCATATCACCTTGTGATTGATACAAGATTTTTCTGTAATAATTTTTTTCTTTCTAATCTAAGTGTCTTTGCATCAAAGTAAACACGTGATAAACAGAAATTGGAGAAATAATTATAAAATATCTCATTGAAGTGACCCTAAAATATTATTTCATTTCAACACCTAAAGATAAAACTGACATCTCTACTTATTTGTTGTCTTTTAACTGCAAAGACAATATTTTGTAGTATAATAGCAATATTTTTTAACATAACTGACCAGTTTCATTTGATGAGGACATATAAATGTTGCCTTTAATTTGCAATTAGTATTTTTATTAGCTTGCATTTCTAAAAGTGCTTCCATCATTATTTTTAAACATAAAACAACATTAGTCACTTTTAGGTTTTGACCAAGAGCATGGCAAATCTGTGCAAGTTGGATCTGGTGGAAACTCCAGTTTACCCTCCGCAACAACATCACACAGCATAAACATCAATGCACCAACATGACTACAGTCGCCCCTCAACCTAAGGAAATAGTCGCCATTTCAGAATTAATTCAAATAATATTAATACATTGACAACTTTCCAAATAACAACATACCCTACAGTACACGTGCAGTGTGCAAACACAGGTTTATTCGTTGATCTTTCAAGCACAAGGTACAGCAGCTTGGTCTCTTCGTTGTCTGTGGAAAAGGATGGATTACAGCTTCCCCTGACAGCCCAAAGATTACTGTATTCCGGTAGTAAATGAACCCTAAAGGATAAAATCACTAAGAAAGATTACTTCAAGGCATTAGGAATAAATATAGTTGAAATTAAAACATACTTGACGGAGTGTATGCCTTGTTTATGCTCCCAGGCGCGTAGTGTCTTATATTTCCTCACTGCTTGCTCCTTGTAACCAGCACCGATCAAAAATTCTTTCACTGTAGCCTCTTCTATCATTAAAGGGACTCCATTCAAGTTTTTCTGCCATTCTTTCAGCCTCTGAAGGTACGCAAGAGGTGGGATGCCGAAAGTAGAACTCGAAGAGTCGTCTTTGGTTCTAATGCTACAAGAACCAGAAGTCGAAATTTTTAACGCGTTGCACACGACGTTTACCAAGGCTTTTTTTTCCGATCGATTTCTCAAAATCAATAGATAATGTCCTACACACTTCTTTAAGTTTTGGTTTTGTCAAACTAGACACTTCTTTGTAATTTTTTGGAAGCTTAAAACACGCGTTGTTTGGAACAGATCGTGACGCCATTTTGTTTATCTTGGTTACCCCCCAAGGCGCAAAGCATTATGGATATGCGCAAGTAGAGAATGGTAATTATTTTTAGTAACACTGGACAAGCAGACTATTTTATGTGGGTTTGATCATTGCCACTAGAGGTGCACGTCCTACAACAATTAGTGAGTTGATTGATTAAACTACTCATTTTTGGTCAACAGATGGAGTTTAGTCCAAGACATTACATCAAATATGTAATGCAAACTCTTAATTATCTTCACAGAGAGGTAAGTTGTACCATATTTACTAGTGTAGACTTCCATATATCATACATAATTATAGTGGTTATGTGTGACGTCTCAAAAATTGAAATTTGTGAATTATGAGATTTGTTGGGATCAGAGAGATCAAGACTAAAAATCTATCCGTGCCATAAATCTGCATGTTAGTGGTAATTGTAGGACAGATATAGAGTGGTGAAGTGTGACGTCACAAAAACTAAAATTTCTGAACTTGTGAGATTTGTCAAAAGAGAGATCAAGACTCAAAATCTATCCTTGCAATGTTGGTGCAAATTGTCTGCGAGTTATGGTCCAATGACTTCATACAAATCCTTCTAAAAATAGCTTGGTACTTAAACCAAACTAATTTCATAAGGATTCGTATAGAGTCTTTGAGCATAACTGTGGTAATACCTCCTCCCTGATTGGTGCAAAATGCTTAATCTTGGCATGGAGGCATTTTTTATCTTGATCTGTTCGAATACTGCAACAAAATTAGTGATTTCACAAATAAACTTTTTGTGATGTCATGACTTCCGTACTCTATTTCAACCACATTTATGCGCTAATGACTTCATACCAATCCTTCCATAGAAGTGACTTGATTTGTGACATTATTAACCAAACCATTTTAGAAGGATGTATACGAGGTCATCAGCATATAATCACTAAATTTCTGCATGGAGGCATAAATAATCTTGTTCTTTCTGAATGTTAGAACCAAATTAGTGATTTTACAAACCAAATTCTTGTGACGGTATCACCTTAGTAACTAAAATGAATTGCATGCATGAGTGACATAGTAAATTTAATTTGCAGTATATATTTAAAAACTATTCTGCTCATAAAGCACGTATTTAATCGATCGGTGTTATAGATATCTGAACAGACATAACTATAAGGCTGCTGAAAAAAATAGCAAAACAGTTACTGTTCATCGGCAGGATTCCCAAATTGTGTGCAATTCTACAATTGGTTTCGGTTCCATTTAATTCTGTTATATAACATAGATATACCTTGAGCCCAAAGTAAAGTTAACAGAAAATATTATTTTTTATGTTGTCCTGAAAATGTAAAAGTTGTTGTAAAGTAACGTCATGTCTGTGACTTGCGCTGAGGAGCTGGTCCCAAAAAATTTGTTTGATTTGCCTCAGCAAAATTCCTATGTGCGGCCCAGTATCTAGAGCTGTTTCTGAAACGTAGTAATACGGTCTGATAACATGACAGTCAGTTTTGTTATTGTGGCCAACAAACTTACTGTACCTAATCTCGGTGATGTTAAAGTGCGTATAAGTAGTGATTTATTGAAGCATTTGATTAAAAAGTTTAGCGATAGAAAATTTTGGTTTAAAAACATTTTTAAAAAAATTTGACGACGTTTCGACGTTTACATAACGTCATTCTCAAGTCAAAATGAATAAGAATTAAACAAGTATATATATGATAAGTAAACAATAGGAACT